>CM055071.1:3575623-3648123 GCA_029204045.2 Tillandsia leiboldiana
CCACCTAGAGTTGGTGTATCTGGCCCATGGTGCGGCAATGGGATGCACAGATGGACCTGTGTGTTATTATTAGCTGTGTAGCCTTCGGCTGAGTTTGCCGAAATTTCGGAAAAGAATTAGGCCAAACAGAGGTCGGAAATGGATTCAGCACGGAAAAAAACGCTTGAAAACGGCTATTTGCTTGTTTATTCTGAGTCGGATGCCCCAAAACGGGACTCCCGAAGTTTTTTTAGTGGAAAATGGTGCATGGGAGGGGCCGTAGACCGCCGGGATGCCACGTGGCGGCCTGTCATGGCCGGTTCAGGATGCGCGGTCCACAGAGCTGCGCGGCGGGGTGCACAGACCCGGCGCATGGACACGTGGCACCGCCTGATTGGCGGGCGCAAGGCGCGCGGTCTACCGGGTGTGCGCGGCGGTGCATGGACCAATGCGGGGCCACGTGGCAGCCTCGGTTGGTCGGTGCACGCGGCGCGGTCCACGGAATTCCAGTGGAATGCGTGGACCGGGTGTAGGGGACACGTGTCACCCTCTGGTTCCGGGCGCACCGTGCGCGGCGCACGGAGTCGGGGCCGGTACCCGGGGCGCGTGCCCACGACGGGGCCATGCCGCGCGCCCGGCGCGGCCGCCGACCGGTCAGCGGGTCAACCGGGGGGGACAGCGCGCCCGCTGATTGGCGGGCGCCAACCGCCTCACTGTGCGGGGGGCGGGCCACGTGGCAGCCGTGGGTGGCCCGAACAGCTGTTTGCTGTTCGGCGGCCACGTGGCGGCACCTGGTGGATTCGGGCGTGAACAGTTGGGCCGGCCCAACACTGTAGCCGCCCGAAAGTACGGGCGCCCGAAAGTTGGGCCCGAAAGCCCATTGACTTGTCTTTTGGGCTGATTTCGGGTGAGGCCTATAAATAGGCCCCTTGGGGCTCACTTTAGAGGCTTTTCCCGAGAGCTTTAGCCATTGAGCCCTTCACCAATTTTCTTCCTCTCCCTCTGTGCATCTTTGGCAAAGGTTCAGAATTTTTGGAGGCCGCGACGACGGCGACTTCTACATCGGGGTGCGGAGCGACGATCTACTGTTGGAGGCCCATTTCGTCGCAGTTTAGTCTGGGAGGTCTACCGGGCTACCCCGACGTTATTTTTGGACGATTTCTGCGGTGACGGTTTCGTAAGAGGTAAATCTACATTTTCCGTGTTGGACACTTTTTCTGGATCCGAGCTTTTCGGGGGTCTGGGTACATTTTTAACCCCCTTTGCGACTGTTGGTTGATTTGGACAGCACCTACTTGTCGGATTTTTATCTCCTCATCCGGACATCGGAATTCGACGTTTCAGGACTCTATCGACATCTACTCTTCGCGAGGATCGCCGTCATATTTTTATTGGAATTTTTGGAGGAAGTTTTTCAGGTGAAAATTTCGTGTGAATGGGACTGTTCACCACAGATTTTGGGATTTTGGAATTTGTGTGGTTTAAAGTGTAATTTTGGTGTATGTTTGTACCCAGGAGGTTGTGAGCACTTCTACCGTGTTGTTGGCTTGGTGGGATCTGTGATTTGACTGTTTTGGGCTTTCTCAGCTGTACGATTCCGGGCAGTTAGCACTTTCAGGTGGGTGACCTTGCTTCCAAGAACTCTGGACTGTGTACTAATTCTATGTGTGTAGGATCATGCATGTTAAATTGGAGTATTAGCATGTGTAAAACTGTATGTTGTATCTTGTATATCAGTTGATGAATCTTTTGATTCCTACACTATGTTAAGTAATGAAATCTTGGAATTTGACCTAGCACCCCTGTCATATGTATCATGTTCAGCCAGTCTGTAGAAAACTCCAACTTGGGCTAGGTTTTTATTGCTCTAGACATTCCACATCACGATACTTCATTTCATTTAGGACTTAGCTTTTCCTCGCCCGAGTTGTGGGCCGAGAGGTCGGGTGGTTGTGGGATGCATTTGCACTCGTGTCTGGGGACCGAGTGGAGTTGATAGCAGTCTGTAGATTTGATTTCTTTGGGAGAGTGATAGTGATGGTAGATCTGGGTTCTTGGAAACTGTCAGAGAGACAGTGAGTTTCAGCTGTGTAGATTCCAGCCAGTGAGTGAGTCAGTGATTTGTTTGGTAGTCGATCTTATTGATCGAGGATTGGATCATAGCCTGCATGAGCCACATTTGAGCTTTACAGAGATACTTTACAGTGATACTTATGGGTTACTTTGACTCGAGCGGGTCGCTCCCCTCGAGTGCCACTCCGGAGTAGGCGAGACCGGGTTGTGTACCGGCGTGAGTTTGAGATGTTCTTTAGCGACTTGTTGTTGCATTGGTCCCTCTGGCTGTGCTTTCGTTGGCAGCCACGGACGCCCTACGTAAGTCCGCTCCTCCGGGACGTAACGGCAGTAGGTTGGCGCAGGTTTGACTGGACCCGATGTGGCAGTCAGTTTTGATTGGGTGATCAGGGAGGAGAGTTAGTTGTGGCATTATGTTCTTTCTGTTCCACTGTTGAGCATCTAGATAGAGGCATAGTAGCTGTAGAGTTACTTTCCCAGCTTTCCTTATAGCACTGCATATGTTACTTTTGCCTCTGGTAGACTTAGTGGGCAGACCGTCGGGCTTGTTGGCGGCACCCACTGAGAACTACTGTGGGATGTAGTTCTCACACCCGTCGTGGTGTTTTCTCCCCAGGGACTTCTGCTCCGGTTCCTGCAGCTCTTGTTGCTGATCCAGCTCCTTCTGACCGAGGTAAGGGCGTCGCGAGATAGATCCCCTCCTGTCATCTTCAGTGTGTGAGTAGATGTACCCCAGTACCATTTTGGTGTGTGTTATGTCGAGTGACTGTTGTAGTGAGGTTTTGAGTTGTACCTTTCTTTCCTGCTTTTCTGAGAGACTCTTGTATTCTGGTGAGATGGTCTGTATATTTGTGAGTTGTAGTTTATTTTATGTATTTTATTCCAGCTTTTCTCTTTCAGCTCTGATATCTGCTAGTGTAGATGTTTCTTTGCAGGTTAGGTCGCTACGCCTAGACGGGACTTCCCGTATGGGCGGCGGGTCTGTGGCGAGCCGGGGTGCAGTTTTGCCCGGGGCGTGACAGATTAGAGTGGTATCAGAGCCTAGGATGTAGGTCTTGGAGGACTTAGGAACCCTAGGCTTGTGGTTGGACCCTAGGATGACTCGCGTGAGAGCCGTGATTTTTAGCGAGAGTCCTGATTGATTTCTAACTCTCCCGAGTGGTTCGGGGTGAGCGATTGACATGTCTTCCTTCGGTGGCAACTATGTTGGCTGCAGACAACATAGTACTTCGGGAAGGGGGTGGGAACATGCCTTCTGACTTTCGCTAGATTGGGTCGAGAGGTGATTGGGTTTTGATTGTTTGCTTTGTCCCTCAGTGGGGATTCGCTCCTCGGACGCTCGTGGTGGACGCAGTTCGCAGCCTTCGTCCTCTGAGCCCGAGCAGGAGGACTCGGGGCAGGACACAGAGCGAGGTTTGGGCTCCGTGCCCAGGTGGCAACAGTTGGCTGAGGCGTTCTCGACGCCAGGAGGAGGCTGTGAGTCGGTTGACGCTCTTGTTGGAGCAGAGAGCGCAGCCGCGGTAGTACCCCCTGAGAGTTCGCCTGTGCCTTCTTCCCCGGTTGTGGCACACTCGGTTTGTGCACCTGCACCAGCAGTTCCGCTGAGCCAGTTTCCAGTAGGCTACCGTCTGGGACGACGAGATCTTGACTTTGGCAGAGCAGCAGGTTTTGGGGGTCTTTTGTGAGGTTTCGCAAGTTTGATCCACCCCGCTTTTCGGGTATGAGTGCTGAGCCGTGGGCGGCTGAGTCTTGGGTTACAGCTATGGAGCGCCATTCGAGAGCCTTTTTATTGATGAGAGGTTTCGAGTTCTGTTGGCTACTCATTTTCTGGAGAGCAACGCCGAGGCCTGGTGGCGGCGTGTGCGACCCGCAGGTCCGCCTGGGACCCAGTTTATCTCTTGGGCAGAGTTTCGTGGTATGCTTCTTGGGGTCTTCTTTCCCGAGAGTGTTCGGCAGAGTTTGGAGGAGCAGCTGAGGAGTCTCCACCAGGGAGATAGGCCCGTACACGTGTACATAGCCGATTTCAATCGGCTGTTGGCTTGTATGCCCCACGTGGCCAGAGATGAGACCCGCCGGATCTATATGTTCGAGAGAGGGTTGCGTCGGGACATTTATCAGTTGGTCCGCTCCCGCAGATTACAGACTCTGGAGGCCTCGATGGAGCAGGCACTGTATGTGGAGAGTGGTGAGGTCGTGATGGCAGAGGTGGCTCCAGCCCCCGTAGTGACTCCTGGGGCAAAGCGCCCGGCGCAGTTTGAGGAGGGGCAGTCGAGTAGACAGGGACCCCCGAGACCACCCCGTTTCCACTCTCAGGGACGGGGGTATCAGGGGCGGCAGAGATCTGGGGGATCTCGTCAGTTCCAGCAGCAGCAGCAGCAGCGTCGACCACCTCGACAGCAGCAGACTTCGCGGCAGCCGCGCCCTGATCGTTGTGTCATTTGTGGAGGACCGCACCCACCGGCCCAGTGCCCGCAGAGTCAGGGCCGCTGCTTCCGTTGCGGGCAGACCGGTCACTTCGCGAGGGCGTGCCCCAGGGTAGGTTACCCAGCTCCTTCATCAGCTTCTGCATCCTTCATTTCTCGTCAGTCAGCGGGACCTTCGGCGACCTCCGGTAGGCCAGACTTTGCTTCCTCGTCCTCGCGACAGCCAGAGCGACATCCCCCGGCGCCGAGCGGTCGAGTCTATGCCGCTCAGGTAGAGGATGCTACAGCAGCAGAGCATGTCGTCGCAGGTATTATTTTGATTTCTGCAGTTCGTACTCGTACTCTCTTTGATACCGGTGCATCGCATTCTTTTATCAGTAGAGCATTTGCATCCCTTCATGGTATAGAGGTAGTTTATTTATCGCATGCATTAGAGGTTCAGATACCAGATCATGTCTTGCATGTCGAGGAGTATTATAGGGATTGCCCTGTGCAGTTGGGATCCTGGATTTTGCCGGCAGACTTGCTTGTCTTGCGGCAGCTCCAGGATTTCGACGTCGTGCTAGGTATGGATTGGTTGTTGAGGTACTATGCTGTTATAGACTGCAGTGAGAGGACGGTGACCCTCCGCGAGCCTGGACAGGAGGAGTTCATCTTCAGAGGCTGCCAGAGCACCTTCTTTGCGATGACTGTTTCTTCGGCGAGGGCTAGGCAGATGATTAGTAGGGGCTGCACCGCTTTCTTAGCGACAATTGTGGAGGTGCCTACGGCGGCACTGGGACTCGAGGATATTTCTGTTGTCCGCGAGTTCCCAGATGTGTTTCCCCCTGAGCTGACGACTATGCCGCCGGAGAGGGAGGTGGAGTTTGTGATTGATGTGGTACCGGGAACCGCACCAATCTCGAAGGCGCCTTATAGGATGGCACCTGCCGAGTTGAGGGAGTTGAAGGCCCAGCTTCAGGATCTTATGGATAGGGGCTTTGTCAGACCTAGTGTTTCTCCGTGGGGAGCGCCAGTTTTATTTGTGAAGAAGAAGGATGGGTCGCTTCGCTTGTGTGTGGATTATCGGGAGTTGAATAAAGTGACCATCCGGAACAAGTACCCTCTTCCACGGATAGATGATTTATTTGATCAGTTGCAGGGAGCCACAGTGTTTTCGAAGATTGATCTTCAGTCAGGTTACCACCAGTTGAGGGTGAGGGCCGAGGACATCCCTAAGACGGCTTTTCGATCCCGGTATGGGCATTATGAGTTTACGGTTATGCCGTTTGGTTTGAC
The DNA here is from genome assembly GCA_029204045.2 of Tillandsia leiboldiana. Classification (NCBI taxonomy): domain Eukaryota; kingdom Viridiplantae; phylum Streptophyta; class Magnoliopsida; order Poales; family Bromeliaceae; genus Tillandsia; species Tillandsia leiboldiana. The sequence continues at coordinate 3,581,377 of CM055071.1, forward strand.
TAATGCCCCAGCTGCATTTATGGATTTGATGAACCGGGTATTTCAGCCGTACTTAGACTTGTTTGTGGTTGTGTTCATTGATGACATCTTGATCTACTCCCGGAGCGATGTGGATCATGAGGAGCACTTGAGGATAGTGCTGCAGCTTCTACGTGAGAAGAAGCTGTATGCCAAGCTTAAGAAGTGCGAGTTTTGGCTTCGGGAGGTTGCATTTTTGGGCCACTTGGTATCAGCCGCAGGGGTGGCAGTTGACCCGACGAAGATCGATACAGTTCGGGATTGGCCGAGACCGACGACGGTGACGGAGGTCCGGAGCTTTCTGGGCTTGGCAGGCTACTACCGTCGGTTGTAGAGGGCTTTGCGAAGCTCTCTGCTCCCCTGACCTGTTTGACTAGGAAGGGGATGAGGTCCATTTGGACTGAGCAGTGTCAGCGGAGTTTTGAGGAGCTGAAGAGGAGACTGATTTCAGCACCAGTTCTTACACTGCCAGTGATGGGTGATGGCTACGTGATTTACAGTGACGCCTCGCACAGCGGTTTGGGTTGTGTCTTGATGCAGCATGGGAGGGTAATTGCTTATGCTTCACGGCAACTAAAGGATTATGAGAAGAATTACCCTACTCATGATTTAGAGCTGGCAGCTGTGGTGTTCGCATTGAAGCTGTGGCGGCATTACCTCTACGGTGAGCATTGTGAGATCTACACGGATCATAAGAGCTTAAAGTATCTGTTTACTCAAAAGGAGCTGAACCTGAGGCAACGCCGGTGGTTGGAGTTACTGAAGGATTACGATGTGAGTATCCTCTATCATCCCGGCAAGGCCAATGTGGTAGCAGATGCTTTGAGTCGGAGGTCAGTGCAGAGCTTGAGCATGTTGGTCACGCAGCAGGCCCCGTTGATTGAGCAGTTGAGGCGACTCCAGATTGAGGTTGTATCCCCTGGGGTCTCTGCTAGACTGATGTCTATGTCTTGCAGCCCACTCTGTTGGACAGGATTAGGGAGACGCAGAGTGAGGACCCCCACTTGGAGAGGATTAGATCACAGATTCAGGCAGATCTTATAGGGGATTTTACAGTGGATAGCTCGGGAGTACTGCGGTACAGGGACCGAGTGTGTGTGCCTTCGGATTCAGAGATCAGAGACCAGATTTTGGGAGAGGCTCATTATACACCTTATACCATTCATCCTGGTGGTACTAAGATGTATAAGGACCTCAAGGCACATTTTTGGTGGTCCGGAATGAAGCGGGACGTTGGAAGATTTGTGGCTCACTGTTTAACTTGCCAGCAAGTGAAAGCAGAGCACCGGGTTCCTGCTGGCAAGTTACAAAGTCTTCCAATTCCCGAGTGGAAATGGGACCACATCACCATGGACTTTGTTACAGGGCTGCCGAGAGCGCAGAGTGGAGCCGACGCGATTTGGGTTATTGTTGATAGACTCACCAAGTCAGCGCATTTCTTGCATGTTCAGATGACTTGGTCATTGGAGCGTCTGGCACAGTTATATTTGGACGAGATAGTGAGGCTACACGGGATACCCGCGTCGATTGTTTCAGATCGGGATCCGAGGTTTGTGTCACGATTCTGGGGGAGTTTACAGTCAGCTTTGGGGACCCAGCTCAGATTTAGCACTGCATTCCACCCACAGACTGATGGCCAGTCTGAGCGCACTATACAGACCCTTGAGGATATGCTGAGAGCGTGCGTTATGGATTTTGGAGGGGGGTGGTACCGACACTTATCTTTGGTTGAGTTTGCGTACAACAACAGCTATAAGGCGAGCATTCAGATGGCTCCGTTTGAGGCGTTGTATGGACGCAAGTGTCGGTCACCCTTGTATTGGAGTGATGTGGGTGAGAGGAAGACTTTGGGACCAGATCTTCTTTTGGAGGCTGAGGAGAAAGTCAGAGTTGTTCGTCGACACCTTGAGGTAGCCCAGAGTCGTCAGAGGAGTTATGCAGATACTCGACGGCGAGACCTGGAGTTTCAGATTGGTGACCATGTATTCTTAAAGGTCTCGCCTTCGAAAGGGGTCCGGAGATTTGGAGTGCGTGGGAAGCTTAGTCCCCGTTTTGTTGGACCCTTTGAGGTACTTGAGAGGGTAGGCCCTGTGGCTTATAGAGTTGCTCTTCCTCCACGTTTGGCCGGTGTACACGATGTTTTTCATGTCTCAGCCCTGAGGAGATATGTCTTTGATCCGTCGCATGTGGTTGACTTCACTCCCTTGGAGATCGGTGAGGACCTGGTTTACGAGGAGCGGCCGTTGCGGATTCTTGCTCGTGAGGTGATGGAATTGCGCAACCGGACCATTCCGTATGTGAAGATCTTATGGAGCAATCACGATGAGCGAGAGGCTACTTGGGAGCTAGAGACAGAGATGAGATCTGCATACCCTTTTCTGTTCGAGACTACTGGTTGAGGTACGCCTGTTCTACCTTACTTCGTTTCGAGGACGAAACTTCCTTTTAGTGGGGGAGGATGTAGTGGCCCAAATTCCCATGCAGCGTTCTTCCGATGAATCCACTGTTAGAGCACCTAGCGTTGGTGTATCTGGCCCATGGTGCGTCAATGGGATGCCACAGATGGACCCTGTGTGTTATTATTAGCTGTGTAGGCCTTCGGCTGAGTTTGCCGAAATTTCGGAAAAGAATTAGGCCCAACAGAGGTCGGAAATGGATTCAGCACGGAAAAACGCTTGAAAACGGCTATTTGCTTGTTTATTTCTGAGTCCGGATGCCCAAAAACGGACTCCCGGAAGTTTTTAGTGGAAAATGGTGCATGGGAGGGGCCGTAGACCGCCGGGATGCCACGTGGCGGCCTGTCATTGGCCGGTTCAGGATGCGCGGTCCACAGAGCTGCGCGGCGGGGTGCACAGACCCGGCGCATGGACACGTGGCACCGCCTGATTGGCGGGCGCAAGGCGCGCGGCCTACCGGGTGAGCGCGGCGGTGCATGGACCAATGCGGGGCCACGTGGCAGCCTCCGGTTGGTCGGTGCACGCTGCGCGGTCCACGGAATTCCGCAGTGGAATGCGTGGACCGGGTGTAGGGGACACGTGTCACCCTCTGGTTCGCGGGCGCACCGTGCGCGGCGCACGGAGTCGGGGCCGGTACCTCGAGGCGCGTGCCCACGACGGGGCCATGCCGCGCGCCCGGCGCGGCCGCCGACCGGTCAGCGGGTCAACCGGGGGGGACACGCGTCGCCCGCTGATTGGCGGGCGCCAACCGCCTCACTGTGCGGGGGCGGGCCACGTGGCAGCCCGTGGGTGGCCCGAACAGCTGTTTGCTGTTCGGCGGGCCACGTGGCGGCGCCTGGTGGATTCGGGCGTGAACAGTGTTGGGCCGGCCCAACACTGTAGCCGCCCGAAAGTACCGAGCGCCCGAAAGTTGGGCCCGAAAGCCCATTGACTTGTCTTTTTGGGCTGATTTCGGGTGAGGCCTATAAATAGGCCCCTTGGGGCTCACTTTAGAGGCTTTTCCCGAGAGCTTTAGCCATTGAGCCCATCACCAATTTTCTTCCTCTCCCTCTTGTGCATCTTTTGGCAAAGGTTCAGAATTTTTGGAGGCCCCGACGCCGGCGACTTCTACATCGGGGTGCGGAGCGACGATCTACTGTTGGAGGCCCATTTTCGTCGCAGTTTAGTCTGGGAAGTCTACCGGGCTACCCTGACGTTATTTTTGGACGATTTCTGCGGTGACGGTTTCGTAAGAGGTAACTCTACATTTTCCGTGTTGGACACTTTTTCTGGATCCGAGCTTTTCTTGGGGTTCTGGGTACATTTTTAACCCCCTTTGCGACTGTTGGTTGATTTGGACAGCACCTACTTGTCGGATTTTTATCTCCTCATCCCGACATCGGAATTCGACGTTTCAGGACTCTATCGACATCTACTCTTCGCGAGGATCGCCGTCATATTTTTATTGGAATTTTTGGAGGAAGTTTTTCAGGTGAAAATTTCGTGTGAATGGGACTGTTCACCACAGATTTTGGGATTTTGGAATTTGTGTGGTTTAAAGTGTAATTTTGGTGTATGTTTGTACCCAGGAGGTTGTGAGCACTTCTACCGTGTTGTTGGCTTGGTGGGATCTGTGATTTGACTGTTTTGGGCTTTCTCAGCTGTACGATTCCGGGCAGTTAGCACTTTCAGGTGGGTGGCCTTGCTTCCAAGAACTCTGGACCGTGTACTAATTCTATGTGTGTAGGATCATGCATGTTAGAAATTGGAGTATTAGCATGTGTAAAACTGTATGTTGTATCTTGTATATCAGTTGATGAATCTTTTGATTCCTACACTATGTTAAGTAATGAAATCTTGGAATTTGACCTAGCACCCCTGTCATATGTATCATGTTCAGCCAGTCTGTAGAAAACTCCAACTTGGGCTAGGTTTTTATTGCTCTAGACATTCCACATCACGATACTTCATTTCACCTTGGACTTAGCTTTTCCTCGCCCGAGTTGTGGGCCGAGAGGTCGGTTGGTTGTGGGATGCATTTGCACTCGTGTCTGGGGACCGAGTGGAGTTGATAGCAGTCTGTAGATTTGATTTCTATGGGAGAGTGATAGTGATGGTAAATCTGGGTTCTTGGAAACTGTCAGAGAGACAGTGAGTTTCAGCTGTGTAGATTCCAGCCAGTGAGTGAGTTAGTGATTTGTTTGGTAGTCGATCTTATTGATCGAGGATTGGATCATAGCCTGCATGAGCCACATTTGAGCTTTACAGAGACACTTTACAGTGATACTTATGGGTTACTTTGACTCGAGCGGGTCGCTCCCCTCGAGTGCCACTCCGGAGTAGGCGAGACCGGGTTGTGTACCGGCGTGAGTTTGAGATGTTCTTTAGCGACTTGTTGTTGCATTGGTCCCTCTGGCTGTGCTTTCGTTGGCAGCCACGGACGCCCTACGTAAGTCCGCTCCTCCGGGACGTAACGGCAGTAGGTTGGCGCAGGTTTGACTGGACCCGATGTGGCAGTCAGTTTTGATTGGGTGATCAGGGAGGAGAGTTAGTTGTGGCATTATGTTCTTTCTGTTCCACTGTTGAGCATCTAGATAGAGGCATAGTAGCTGTAGAGTTACTTTTCCCAGCTTTCCCTACTGCACTGCATATGTTACTTTTTGCCTCTGGTAGACTTAGTGGGCAGACCGTCGGGCTTGTTGGCGGAACCCACTGAGAACTACTGTGGGATGTAGTTCTCACACCCGTCGTGGTGTTTTCTCCCCAGGGACTTCTGCTCCGGTTCCTGCAGCTCTTGTTGCTGATCCAGCTCCTTCTGACCGAGGTAAGGGCGTCGCGAGATAGATCCCCTCCTGTCATCTTCAGTGTGTGAGTAGATATACCCCAGTATCATTTTGGTGTGTGTTATGTCGAGTGACTGTTGTAGTGAGGTTTTGAGTTGTACCTTTCTTTCCTGCTTTTCTGAGAGACTCTTGTATTCTGGTGAGATTGGTCTGTATATTTGTGAGTTGTAGTTTATTTTATGTATTTTATTCCAGCTTTTCTCTTTCAGCTCTGATATCTGCTAGTGTAGATGTTTCTTTGCAGGTTAGTCGCTACGCCTAGACGGGACTTCCCGTATGGGCGGCGGGTCTGTTGGCGAGCCGGGGTGCAGTTTTGCCCCGGGGCGTGACAGCTTCTGTGTGGAACTCTCTCTCTTCAACCCGAGAGGAAGAAGGGTTCTTGATCCTTTCTCCGGCGGCTGGGGAAGCGGCGGCCGGTGCGGCTAGCTCCGTGGAGAGCGGCTGAGGAGAGGAGGTGGTTGCAGGGTGCGGCTAGGGCAGCTCGGGGGATCCAGGGTTTTCCAAAACCCAACGCATGTATATTTATATATATAGCTAGGTCACCTTGCATAATTGCAATATCACCCCTCCACACTTGGTATTTGTGGCTCAACCCTTTACAGTACTTAAGTCTCGCACTTTGGCCCCCCCTCCATGCAGTGACACGCTTTTCGAGGCATGTTTTGTAGGGATCATTGTGCAAAAATCGCATTTTTCGCCTTGTTTCACGCTTTTCGAGGCGTTCTGGTTGTCAGATCGAGAAACGGACTTCGCCACGATGTCCGGCTCGACGAATCCTATCAGGTGGCGATTTTCGTTTTTCGAAATAGTGTCCGGATGAATTTTCGGTCCATAATAACTGTGTCAAAATACAGTTTTCACGCTTTTCGAGACTCCATGGTCGTCAAACGGAAATTTCGTCAGCGCCATTGCGTTCAGAACATCGAAAATAGCTAGAATCGACTACTCGAATCACTATAATAGGAGCCCAGATAGAAAATTGGCCAACATTGGCGCTAAGAGGACTCGAAAATAGGGTTTACTGTTCACTTGTACCCGCGACTTAAGTCGCGGGTCCCGCCGGCTTCAACGCCGATTTCTGGGAGATCCGACCGTCAGATCTGAACAAGTTCAATATGGTTTTCACTCAGTTCGACGAGACGGTCGCACTCGTGGTCTCGGATCTTCGAGATCAGGCTCGGATTGAAAGGTGATATTTCTGGCCCATTAATTGTGCAAATTACACTGCAGAAAAGGGGCACTATCGCTATCTGAGCCATTTATGATCCAAATTCAACTTGACTTTTATCGATTTCATTTACTTATTTATTTTCAAAATTCAAGTTCTTACAGGTTGAGTCCGGTCGAGACCCGTTGGCGCTGTATCTATACACTTTAAGTGAATTGGTTGCGTATTTCTAATAGCTCGAGCTTTTAGAATTAATGGTTAGCGCCAACGATCCTACAGTACATCCTATACCCCATTTCATTTTGGAGTGGGTATTATTTCACTCGTCACACCGAGTGACGAGTGTAATTCACCCCATCCCAGAATAGGGTGGGGTGTAAGATATACATCCCTAAAGGGATGTATACTTATATATACTTATGTATACTTATATATACCCATTGTGATAGTAAATTGGAAATCTATTTTCAATTTGTTTTTTTTTTTTTTTGAAATATATAATGTATATCTCGTTCATTTAGTGAATAAGGTCATTATAACAAAATTATGCTATACTGACACTTTTAAATATTTATAAAATTTGAAAAAAAATATCGCTAGCAAAAATACCGACACTTATTATTAGTATCGCTATATGTGCAGTCGCTATAGTGTATAGCGACACATTAGTATAATATGTTCTAAAAATATGTCTCTATAATCTAATTTTGAATATAGATAAAATATAAATAGGACACTTACACAAAAATGTGTCCCTATAATCTAATTTTACTGTAGTGGGTTTATGTTTTACTTATTACACTACAACAAAATTAAATTATAGAGACATATTTTTGTGATATTTTTTTGCAAGTGCGTATTTCTAATAGCTCGAGCTTTTGGAATTAATGGTTAGCGTCAACGATCCTACAGTACATCCTATACCCCATTTCATTTTGGAGTGGGTATTATTTCACTCATCACACCGAGTGACGAGTGTAATTCACCCCATCCCAGAATAGGATGGGGTGTAAGATATACATCCCTAAAGGGATGTATACTTTGATATACTTATGTATACTTATATATACCCATTGTGATAGTAAATTGGAAATCTATTTTCAATTTGTTTTTTTTTTTTTTGAAATATATAATGTATATCTCGTTCATTTAGTGAATAAGGTCATTATAACAAAATTATGCTATACTGACACTTTTAAATATTTATAAAATTTAAAAAAAAATATCGCTAGCAAAAATACCGACACTTATTATTAGTATCGCTATATGTGCGGTCGCTATAGTGTATAGCGACACATTAGTATAATATGTTCTAAAAATATGTCTCTATAATCTAATTTTGAATATAGATAAAATATAAATAGGACACTTACACAAAAATGTGTCCCTATAATCTAATTTTACTGTAGTGGGTTTATATTTTACTTATTACACTACAACAAAATTAAATTATAGAGACATATTTTTGTGATATTTTTGTGCAAGTGCGTATCTATATTCCATCTATATTCAAAATTAGGTTATAACGATATATTTTTGGAACACATTATAATAATATGTCGCTATATTACATCCTAACGACTGCACATATAACGACACTAATAATAAGTGTCGGTATTTTTATCAGCGACATTTTTTTCAGATTTTAAAAATACTTAAAAGCATCACTATAATATAATTTTGTTGTAGTATTAGTTGTCATATGATGTGATTATTAAAATAACCTCGCCCCAAAGAGGTGTATGAGTAGTATTGTTCAAATTTTTTATAACAATATTACTGATACACCTCAAGATAAAATGTACATCTTATATCTTTCATATTCAAAAATTATAATTTTATTACTGATACACCTCAACATTTTTTTTTTTTTTTTTTTTTTTTATGCCGCACTGTTTGTATGTAGAATAGTTAAACTTCAATTAATCTTACATTTGCATCTTGCCGCCCTATTTTTTAAAAATTGCGTTTTATTAATTATGTAATTAGAGATCGAATTGTAAAGTTTAATACATTGATGTGTAAAATAAAAAATTGGATCGAGGTTTAGTACCAATATTGCAATTAATTATTTTAACTTTAGCTATCCTGTAATTTTAAAAATTGTACGTTGCTTTTCTATAATTTAATTTATTTTAGTTTACCGTAAAATTTTACTATTATATAGAATAACAATTAAACTATATTTTGCAAATTGTAGCGTGCTAAATTATCAGAGGGTTGATTAATATATATTTTTTGATTCAATTTTTAAATTTACTGAATGGTGAAGTTAAAAAAACGTGCCAAAAGGGATTAATCAATTAAAATTTATTCTTTTTATCATCCTTAATTTATAAGTTACGTCAACCTGTTACGTAAATTCGAAGCAAAACTTACTCAAAAGTACAATGCAAATTTTTTAATAATATTAAAATAAAAAATTGTTTAGTTGTATATAGTTGTAATTATACGATAATTACAATTACATACAAATTTAAATTTATTATTTAATTTGATATATTTGAATTAAATTATTGCGACTAAAATTGCCTGGTGAGGCACAACTGTAACTGTAGTAGTTAAAATTATATCTTAATAGTTGAAAAAAAATAATTTGAAATAAAAAATAATTAGCTTGCCTTCCAAATCACTTTTTAAATAATTTTTTTTTTTCTATATTGAAAATAATTTGACCGCCACATACATAATAAAATAATAAAATTTTATAAATATTTTTGTAAACTATAATTGTTTATATATGCTCAAATAAATTATTTATAATTATAATAATTTTTTTATTCTATCTAAGATATATATAATTATAATTGTATATATTTTTAACTACATTATATTCAAATTATAAACATATTGTACTACGTCATACAGGCATTTTAAAGTTTTCTTTATTAATAACATGAGAACTTTACAGTGACTTTTGCTCTATGCAGAGCAAAAAATTTAATATTTAAAAATATATTTTTTATACTTAATGATATTTAAAGGCGTTTTAATATAGTCTAGCGTCGTATTTGAAAATATCGATTAAAATGTTGGCTATAAAAAATCTTCACGTATATAATGACGCTTATATCAAGCGTCAATAAAATATATTCTAATACTTTAAAGCGTCAGAATTTGTTAAAATATGACATTTTAAAGTATCAAAAAATTAAAAATAATAATAACACTACAACAAAATTAGATTATACGAATATATTTTTAGGACACGTTATAATAATATGTCGTTATACGATATTTTTATTAGCAATATTTTTTAAAAAATTTTAAAAATATTTAAAAATATCAGTATAATTTTATTATAATATAATTTTTATTATTTAATAAATTAATTTAATATAATAAAAAATTTATTTAATAATATTTTTTGAAACGATTAGTATTTACTATATATTATACGGAGACTCTACGACGCTTTTCTCCGGAGTGGTCAAAAAAGCTTCTTTATATTGAATTTGTTTTTGTGATATGTATGTATATATGATGCATGTTTGTACGTAGTTGGGCATGGGAAGCGCCCTGGAGACGCTATGCGGCCAAGCTTACGGCGCGAAGCAGCTGAACATGCTCGGCGTCTACATGCAGCGCTCGTGGCTCATCCTCATCGCCATGTCGGTGTTCCTCCTCCCCATCTACCTCTTCGCGACCCCGATCCTCCGCTTCTTCAAGCAGGACGACGAGATCGCCGTCCTCGCGGGCAGGTTCGCCCTCTACATGATCCCGCAGCTCTTCGCGTACGCGGTCAACTTCCCGATGCAGAAGTTCCTGCAGTCGCAGAGCAAAGTGGTGGCCATGGCCGTCGTGGCGGCGGCAGGGCTGGTGCTGCATCTGTGCTTGAGCTGGGTCCTCATAGTTGAGCTGAAGCTGGGGCTTGTGGGTGCAGCTGCTTCTCTCAATGTGGCTTGGTGGTTTGTGGTGCTGGGGAAGTTTGTGTATATTGTGATGGGGTATTGCCCTGGTGCTTGGAATGGCTTCAGCTGGTTGGCTTTTAGGGACTTGTGGCCTTTTGCTAGGCTCTCTATTGGTTCCGCTATTATGTTGTGGTATGTATCTCTAATATTGGCTCTTCAATATTTTAGTTATAGTTTTCAAAAAATGCTATATATATGTATACTTTTTATACAAGTGCACTTCGTACGTACATACCTAGGATGTAAATGAAATTGTGATCAAATTACTCCCTGGGACTTGAATTTGTAATTGATTCCAAAGTTAGTAATCTGACTATCATGTTCATTGGCCTGATCCGCTTGTTATGATTGTGATCACCAGCCTTGAATACTGGTTCTATATGTTCCTCATTGTGTTGGTGGGCCACCTGAAGAATGCTCAAGTGGCAGTAGCTGCTGTATCAATCTGGTTAGTATCTCAACCTTTTGGATAACATTTTATCAAAATCAGGATCGACTAAACCCCCAATAGGTAGAGGTCTAAATCCGTTAATTAACGTCATAAATAAACTTATGCTATTTCATGTCTCAGTACACTTGACATAATTTATCTGATCTCCATCATACACATAGCAAAAAGTACGTACCGTTAAGACTAGTCTAGCAAGAATTTAGGTTACTCATCTTAATTAATGTATGACTGATTTGCATGCAGTACTAATCTCTTTGGATGGGAAATCATGGTTTTCTTTGGTTTCAATGCAGCTATCAGGTAATTAATGATATGTTCATACATATAAATCTTACCAATTTGTAGTAAAAATGAAGGTACATTATGGAAGTTTCTTTTTTTTTTTTTTTTCTTTTTTTTATCAGTGTGAGGATATCAAATGAACTAGGAGCAAGGAGGCCAAGAGCTGCTAAGTTTTCAATACTAGTTGTGCTCATATCCTCAGTCTCACTGGGGCTCATCTTCTTCACCCTTGTCCTGGTACTAAGAGATGTCTATGGAGTTCCATTTACCAATAGCCCCGAGGTCGTGCGCGCCGTGTCGAGCCTCGCCGTCGTCTTCTCCTTCACCCTCCTCTTCAACAGCATCCAACCTGTTTTATCAGGTACAATAGAGAAAAACTTCAAATACTACCTGTCATAGTCTAGCCTAATCTGTTTTTGGCTTCCTATTCTTTGTTCAAACTATATATAACACTTTACCTTTATATGGTTTTATTAATATTCTGCACCGACGGTCCCTAACGCAAGTAGTAAAAGGTTTGGTGGTTAGTATCGGAGATTCCGAATTTGAAGTTTAGTTACTTTACATTTCTAGCTAAGTTTATTTCTATAAACGAAGCGGATAGCATGATACCTTTCTCTTTCTCTCTCTCTCTCTCTCTCTCTCTCTCTCTCTATATATATATATATATATATATATATATATATATATATATATATATATATATATATATATATATATTCTGCACTAGACAATCATATCTCATAAATTATGTGAAAATTTTAAACTTTTAGATACAGTTTGGTTCTAAAATAAGCTATTTATCTTTATTCGTAGGATATATATTATTTATAGGATAAATAGGAATTAGAATAATTTTGATTTTGGATATGAGAATTTGGTTATTCTGATAGAAAAGAAAATTTTTATTTGGATAATTAAATTGGAATAGTAAGAATAAGATTAATTATGGTTATAAAATAATAATATTTTATTTCAATAATAATCATAAAATTATATTTTAACAAGTTAATTATTAATTAATTAACTAGAAATATTGTGAAATATAATGGAGAAGCATGTTAATTACTTAATTAATTATAAAAAATAAATAAAATACATTAATTAATTAGTTAATTAATAAGTTATATATATAGTTAATAAATTAATTAGATAAGTTAAAATATTAGCTACTTAATTAATATAAATATTAGTTATTATTTAAATAAACATATTAAATTAGTTCATTATTTAATTAGTTAATTGATTACAAATAATAAATTAATTGTTCAAGTATTTAATTTAATATATATTAATTTAATTGATCAAGTGGTTTATAGATATATTAAATAAGTTAATTAGTTATTAATTAGCTATATTTTATAATTATTTAGAAACTAATTAATAAAAAATTATTTAAGAATTTGATTTATTAGGTATTTAAATAAATATATAATATACTAGTTATCATAGTTTTTTATATATATATTATTATTTAAGGGGGAGAATAAAGGCAAAAATAGCTAATTCATGGGAGACCAAAAATAATAATTCTTCTCTCTAATGAATTATTCTAAAATAACTATTTTTTAAACTGCTTGATAGAATAATAAGGGGATAAACTCTCTTATTCCCTCTTTATCCCCTAATTAAATAGGCTGAGTTTTTAATATAAAATACTCAAAAATTTAAGCTTCTAGAATTAAAACAGTATTGGTTTTATTTATATTCAACGATATCAATCGTTCGTTCATCGAATATGAATTTGATTGCTAAATACTCTTACTAATTCTATTCTATGATAGCAGTCTGATGAGTTACATGATTATTACGTGCTCAATTCCAACACATGGTCGATAATGGAAGATAAAGAAAAAAATAAAATTCGGCCATTCCATGCATGGGGATTATATATATAAACTTTTTTGACTTGATGACAAAGTTTTTATCTCAAAGAGTTAAATTAAATTTTAAATGATTTAATTAATTACTTTTGGGAATTACAGGTGTGGCAGTAGGAGCAGGATGGCAATGGCTGGTGGCCTACATCAACATGGGATGTTACTATGGAGTTGGGATTCCAATTGGCTATTTACTAGCATTTCCTTTGGATCTAGGGGTGAAGGTAAATTGCTTTATATTTGGCCAACTTAATTAGAATTGCATTATATTCGATCTATTCTTATTATTAATTGTTGCTATTATGAAGCATAGGAGATTAATTAATTGGTTGCTTTAATCATGTATATACATTCATATATTCTTCTAGGGAATGTGGGGTGGAATGCTAAGTGGCGTAGGGTTGCAAACATTGATTCTCATTACCATCACCCTCCGTACAAATTGGAACAATGAGGTTCTCTCTCTCTATGTTTAGAAGATTCAATCTGTCGTCACGTATTATCTTTATTTTTATTTAAAAATGTTAAATTTTAATTTTTCTTTAGACTTTAATATTTTTATAGAATTTTTATACTAAAAAATACTAAACAAATGGTCGAATAGAAACAAACTAATACGTGATAACAGATCGAAGCACCCCAAATGATGTGTCGTTGGAAACTCCCTAATGTAATTTTATCCCTCTCTCTCTCTCTCTCACACACACACACACACGTATTACCTTCATCTAATTCAATATTCATGCACCATCCATCTATTAATTATATTCGTCGGATGTTGTATTTCAATTGCTACAACCCACTTAATTATAGTCTTTTTGTACTTAAAAAGGTTCAATAGTTGGATTTAAATAATGTACTTTATATGATATTAAAGAGATTTATGTTTTTCAAAAAGAATAAATAGAGATTTAGCTATTATTTCACAAAAAGTACTCATAGATCAATGTACATGTTGAAAATATATAGTCTTTTAGCTTAAATTAATCCTTCCAAGCTCATAAAAGAGTATTTGAACATAAAAGATATTATAAATATATATATATATATATCTTCTCTCTCTCTCTCTCTCTCTCTCTCTCTCTCTCTCTCTCTCTCTCTCTCTCTCTCTCCTTGAGATAGTATTTTTTTTTCATTATGTTGGATCTCTCTTGCAGGCAATGCTAGCAAATTCCCGGATATCAAAGTGGGGAGGATCTGCAATTAATCCAGAAAATAAATCAAAGGTACGTAAATAGGAATTTTCATATTTGATGAAATATTTTTTAGGTGTAGACTCTGACATATAGTTGGTATAAAGGTGTCACTTAATTTTCTCTATAATTTCAGGAAATTGTTTCTTCGAAGAATTAAGCGCGATTTTACAGCTTAACCATATCTCTGATTTGAGCTTATCACTGTATTAATTTCTTTGTATCTCATAATCAATGAATAATAATTTTGTATTAAACAGCAGATGAGGCCGCTACAAAATATATATATATATATATATATATATATATATATATATATATATATATATATATATATATATGGAAAATGCTACTTGTACACCCCATTTGGGGGTGTACATCGCACACCCCACCCATCTAATGGGTGGGGTGTGGTGAGGGGTCACAATGGGTGGGGTGTGGTGAGGGGTCACTTCACAATTTGTGAAGTGACCCTCCCACCCTTAGATGGGTGGGTGTAAGATGTACACCCCCTTTGGGGGTGTACATATAGCGTTGCCCTATATATATATATATATATATATATATATATATATATATATATATATATATTAAGATGATAGATAATTCAGCCTTTTTAGAGGCTTGGATCTTGATAAAAAAGTGTTTATGATTTTTCTTCTAGTTAGATGGACGGTTGTCGCAACCAAAATTTTTATGTTTTAAGAGAAATAAGTGATTAGAAGCCAAGGTTTGTGCTCTTCACTTGTAGTGACATGACGATCGACATGATCATGAGGACAAAGTTGTATATAACTCAGTCCGAGGCAATCCATTCGACCGGTCCCGAGCTCGAACCCGATCTGACTCTGACTCGACCGGTGCTCCGCTAAGTATGTAATCCAATTTCGCGAAAGCTCTCATTAGTATGTAGATGGGCCGAGAATATCGAACCTAAGCTGAGCTCGGTCTCGGGCAATTGTGGGCCAAGTGAGCCTATGCTCTCATTAGTTTTCAAACCAAATTAATATCTCATTAGTTTTCAAACCAAATATATCCTAAGCTCGAATCATAGGTGTGCAGCAAAAAGAATTGACTTAATTTATTTTGAGCAATGTCGAAATATTTGTATTGAAGATGAGAAAGAAAGGGAAGAGAACTGAATTAAGTCGATGACTCTATCATGTCTATATAGTTTTTTCCTATTTTGAAATAAGATTGTATTTTGGAGTATCAATCAACGGCAAAAAATGGGGTCGAATGGGGATGCGAGCTGTGCTTTTTGTCTGGATGAACCAGAGGCCGTCGACCATCTTTTGTGGGGTGCCAATTTATTAGAAGTATTCTACTAGAGCTCCTACCGAACAAATCAGCGCTTTTACTTTACATTTCGTCTGGTAGATTTTACAATACAAGCCATACGAAAGGCGGTACTCTTGGTAGGAGGGAATTATTGTTGATTGCTACCACATGCATATGGTGGGGGATTTGGCTCGAGTAAAATAATAGGATATTTGACAATCGCAGAAAACCAACGGGGCGCCTGGTGTCGGAGATCCGATCTTGTAGGAACATCTAGGGCCAATTCGTCTCCTAGTTTTTTTTTTTTTTTTTTTGGAGGCCCCATTGCCTCGTGTTGTAATCAAGTTCATTCTCCCTATGAATGAAATGATAGTATATTATTTTGATCTCAACAAAATATAGACTCTTCATTGTATCGGTATAAGTAGGAAGAAAAGGTATAGGTGGCCCAGAACCGCACCAGTGTTATCTAGCCCACACGTTCTTTATGACTATCACGTACATAGTATTCTAAAGCATCTCAACACTGAAGAAAAACTAATAATATATATATATATATATATATATATATATATATATATATATATATATATATATATATATATATAGTTGGGCTGGAATGCTATTGATAGCACCAGCCCAATTTTGCCACCTATTTTATAGTCATTGGATCGCATTGAGATTCGTGGAGCCTCTTTAATAAAAAAAAAAAAGAAAAGAAAAAGTAAAAAGAAAAAGTAAAAAGTAAAAAGCTTTTCTTTTTAATTAAAGGGCTTGCACAAATCTCAATGCAATCCAATGGCTATAAAATGGGTGGCAAAGTTGAGCTGGTGCTATCAATAGCATTCCAGCACAACTCTATATATATATATATATATATATATATATATATATATATATATATATATATATATATATATATATATATATATAAAGAGCTAGGTTGAAATACTATTAATAGTACCAATTAAGTCATTTGTGCTATTAAGTTTTTAACTATTGAATTAAAAAATGTGTGGTTGAAATGATAGTGGACCCTTTGGGTTTAATGGGTGGTTGGGAAAATAGTAAGTGCTACTAAGTTTTTAACCATTGAATTAAAAGATGTGTGGTTGAGATGATAGTGGACCCCTTGGGTTTAATGGGTGGTCGGAAAAATAGTAAAATCTAACGGGTGAAAATAATTAAAGGGGTTGATCTAAGGGTAAAAAATTTGATAGCACCAAATGTTTGGTACTATCGATAGTATATATAGTAGTCGGACTATATATATATATATATATATATATATATATAGTAGCGCTTATATGCATTCAAAAGCACAAACAAATTAAAATATGCTTGTAAATTTTTTACAATTGGATTTGCATTGAGATTTGTGTTTTTGTAAAGTCAACTAAGGAGAGAGAAAGAAAAAGTAAATAGCACAAATCTCAATGCAAATCCAATGGTAAAAAATTTACAAGCATATTTTTACTTGTGTTTTTGAAAGCATATAAGCTCTACTATATATATATATATATATATATATATGAAAACATTATTTTTTCCTAAGAAAAAAATAAATTGTAAGTTATTATATATGTTGGAAATCTAGTTCTCATTCTGATACTAGATTTTAAAAATTCGTAACTCGCTCTAATACCGACGACTGAAGCGTTAAAGTGAATTTTTATCATAAATCTATCTCTTCAGCAGAAACTAATATAAATACAAAAGAAAAAAAGTCAACCAAAAAATATACAGATGAATTTTTTAAAAAAATTTTTCTTTCTAAGTCTCTCCCCTTCTCTCATTTTTCATAACATGAAATAAAAAATTTAGTTAAAATTAGAGGTATTCCGGAGCCATCCAACTTTAACTATTTTCATACATCAACCGTCCCTAATGCAAGTGGCAAAGGACTTGATGGTTGATATTCGAGATCCGAGTTCGAAGCCTAGTTGCTTTACATTTCCAGCTAAGTTTATTTTAAAAATAAACAAAACGAATAGCATGCTACCTTTCTCTCACCGAAAAAAGAAAAAAAAAAGAAAAAGAAAAAAAAAAAGAAGCTATTTCTATACATCTTTGCACAAGTGCACCAAAAATAAATGGCCTAACTCTCTGTCTTCC
Organism: Tillandsia leiboldiana; assembly: GCA_029204045.2. Lineage (NCBI taxonomy): Eukaryota > Viridiplantae > Streptophyta > Magnoliopsida > Poales > Bromeliaceae > Tillandsia > Tillandsia leiboldiana. The sequence goes on from CM055071.1 coordinate 3,598,954, forward strand.
TGGTCAAGACACCATCACCAACTTGGCCGCCACTCTAATAGGCTTCAACTCTTTAATTGAATGGCATGGAGTTATATATAAATTTCTATAAAAAATGTACCCAAATCCAATTAAATTAGAAAAAATACTATAATTAATATTTAAATTTAAATTAATTTATTTTTAATAAATTTTAATATTTATTTTAATTCAATTAAAATTTAATTACAAATCTAATTAAATCCTAAAAATATAGATAATATTGATTTATTTTTAATTTTTAAATGAATTATGCTAGACTAGTGAAGGAGCCCGTACTTCGCAGAGAGTAGAAGTTACAGAAATAATTAATAATAAAAATATATTAAATATTTTTTTGTATACCTCACTTATTATGTTTATAAAAAAAGTTTCTTATTATTAGTGGCGGGAATGGGTCAGATGATATTTTTGTTGGATGTGGCCTACATAATTTATTCAAGGCGATCTTTAAAGATATAGTCAATCCAATCGGTTAGGATATATCTGGACACATCCTTGATGGACGGACGTGATTAAAACATCATTACATTCGGTTATATATATATGACATAACGGGAGTCCCAGTCTAACCCTAATCCGAATTTCCTGTGACGGCTCATCTCCGGGGATACGGGAATAGACAGGAAACTTTCTGCTTTTTGTAGATTACGCACGAGGACGAATCAAAAGGAAGAACCGTCATCTACAATCAAGTATAGGAAATTGAAAATCTTGGCAGAAGATACGATCTAAAGTTTTATTTGGTATTACAACTTTCTCCAGCGATGGCGATAGTGACGGTGATGACAATCCCTTCGACCGCGACGGAGGAAAAGAAAGTGAAAAGAAAAAATTTCATGATGAATTAATTTGAAATAGAGATATGATGATTGTAGATGATAGTAAAATTGTTTGAATACATTAATTGGAAATTTAGTGAGAGAAGGGAAAATAATCACACTAGTGAGAATGAATGGAAAGATAAAGAAGAAGAAACATGATAGATTAATTAGAATTAAAAATTTGGAGGAGAGAAAGTTTGGATACATATATAATGGTCAAGAGGTGGCTTATATCAAATTTATGGTATAATACTTTATTTTACATATCACTTATCGTAATGATTCGATCCGGTTCAAAATTATCGATCCAAAATAATTAAACCTAATTGTTATTATTAGGGTTCAATTAGAATTTATTTTTCATGTTATATGGGACTGTTGTAAATCTAATTACTTGGTATTTACAGCTAAAATTATTTTTTTTAAAAAAAATAATATATATATATATAGAGTTCGGCTACTATATTTTTATAAGTAAAATTTTTTTGTACTCATAAGTTTTCATTCTTTGGAGGAAGAAATGTGTGGTTAGGATTATAGTAGTCCCTAGAATTTATATTATTTCTCCAACAACCTAGTAAATTTTAGGAGGACCACTATCATCGTAATCGCACATTTTTTTATCTAAAGATAAAAATATTATGAGTAAAAACATTACATTCATAAAAATATAGTAACTTTACGCTATATATATATATATATATTATTTTGTTATGGTCAACGGAGTAGGTGGCTCCATTTTTTTATTTTTTTTTTGAACCGCGACTTTTGCGCCCAGAAACGATCTTCTCGTGCAAAAGCTTTTCCGGAACGGCTTCTTCTGGAAGCTTCCTAGCTCGTATATAATAAGTTGACACATTTATCCACCTACTTCAATGGACTGCAGTGCATGTCAATTCTTTATCGTGCCGTGTTCGTTTCTGAGAACGTAGTCGTAGGGCATGATCTCATATTTCACCATTATTATTATTATTATTATTATTATTATTTATTATAAATATATTAGATAAGTTAACTGCTCCATTAATTTATTATATATATATATATATATATATATATATATATATATATATATATATATATATATATATATGGAAAATGCTATGTGTACACCCCTTTTGGGGTGTACATCATACACCCCACCCATCTAAGGGTGGGGGTGTGATGATGGGTCACTCGATGTGACCCGTAAAAAATATCGACACCATTAAAATGGTGGAGGTGTATGATGTACACCCCTTCGGGGTGTACATGTAGCATTGCTCATATATATATATATATATATATATATATATATATATATATATATATATATATATATATATATATATATATATATATATAAGAATTGAGCTGAAATTCTATACATAGCAAATGAATTTCGTTATTATTTATTTATTTTTTATTACGAAACTTTCAAATCGGCGATGGATACTATCGAAATCGTTGAAAGTATCTAAAAATTAAATTTTAAATCATTTTGATAATATTAACCTAATGATCAATAAATTATAAAATTTATATTTTTAATAATAAATATAATTTTTTTGTTCGTTTAGCGATGTAAAAAATTTAAATCAATAAAATTTTAGTTAGAAATCTTTTTAAAACTATTTATAATAAAATCTATACTCTCAATCTTAATTACAAGACTTCTATTATTACTTTTTAAAAAATATTTAATTTCAGTCGTTTATTTTTATATTGACTTGATAGACAAAAAAATAATAATAATAAAATAAAATTTAATTTTTAGATAATTTAAATGGTGTAGATCATATTTAACAGTATAATTAAGTCGTCATTTTAAAATCCTCATTATAAAAAATAAATCGACGATAACGAAACTCGTTTGCAACTGAAAATATTTCAGACTAGCTCATATTATTAATGTATTAATATATATAATATTAATATTATAGTACTAAAATGCCCTCAAAGAATTTGTTCCAGTTGATCAAATTTTCATTCCTAATATTATTTCGGCTTCTAAATTTGTGAATAGTAATATTGAAGATCTACTAGTTTTGTTAAACAGTAAAATTTTGGCATAATTTTTTTTTATTTATAAAAAAATTAACAAATTATTTGTTATATTTTTTTTTCAGAAATAGACTTATCTAGAATTCAAAAATTTTAATACCAAATATCAATTTTTTAGCCACTGTACTGTCTTCAGGCGATCTCATCATCCATTTTTTCCACGACAGTAATAAAGTGTCCGGACATTTGAGTTTGCCAAATATATTAAGAGCAATGCTACCTCTACACCCAAAAGTGGGTGTAAAGGGTACACCCCACCCATTCAAGGGTGAGGATCTTTCCACCCATCACTTCGAAGTGATGGGTAAAATTCATCCCACCCTAGGATGGGTGGGGTATATGATATATACCCATTTTTGGGTGTACATCAAGTATTTTCCATATATTAATAAGATTAAATTTACAATACAAATGCAAGGATTACAAAAAAAAAAAAAAAAAAAAAAAAAAAAAAAAGAGTAAATGTAAGTGTACACTCCATAAGGGTTGTACATCTTACACCCCATCTCATTTTGGAATTAGATAAATTTTACTCGTCACATCGAAGTGATCAATAAAAAAAACTTTATCTCATAATGAGGTGGGGTGTAGGATGTACACCCTATATATGGTGTACACCTAGCATCCTCCCAAAGAAAATGAGATAAAGCAAAGCAAAGGTGGAACAGTAATTTCTCCCATATTCTAGAATAAATCAGTTGAATGGAAACAATGTATGCTGAAAAAATTTTTCCATGCACCATTTTCAAAGAAAGAAAAATACTTCACTTACAAGCAAATATTATAATATTTTATAAATTATATAACTTAATAAATAAATTTTAATTTTAAAATTATGAGTTATGCTTTACCTCCTCATGATTTTGCATTTCTGTACTAATTAAATATCGAAATGTAGGCTAGTTTGAGTGTTATAAAATTTGTTTGTAAAATTACTCTTGGGCTGAACCGAAGTTGGACCTCCGAGTCAAAGATTGACTTTTTTTTTGACTTTTTGAATGAATCTTGAGATCAAACGATCAAATTGAGAATACATGGATTCAACCGGATTCCTCTCAAGGAGGCTCGGCTCTAAAGAGTCCAACCTTTTGTATTAACTTGAAAGGAAAGGGACTACAAGTTTAATTTACTCATGAAAAAATCTGTAAAATTACACTAAAAGAAATAATAAAATTATATTAAAAAAACTGTAAATGCTGGTAATGAAAGAAATTGAAAACCGGAGTCACTTTGTTATGTGGGTAAAGGATATGTTTACAGAATATATATATATATATATAGAGGATGGTTGGTAGAATAGTATGATTTAAGAAGTAGAATTAATCAAAGAATTAGATTTAACGGTAGAAAACTTACAAGCACCAATTACTTACTGCTTGTACAAGCACAGTAGCCGGACTCTATAGAATTGAGCTTCTATATTTGTAAAAACACCAAGTTATTTGTGCTTGTGAATTTTTTATCCTTGGATATAAGAATGTGCGGTTAGGATGATGGTGGGCCCCTTGGGTTTAGTGGATGGTTCGTAGAATAGTATGATCTAAGGGATAGAATTAATCAAAGGGTTAGATCTAACGGTAGAAAATGACGAGTCACTCGGCCACGTTTCGTATTCATTGGTATGTCCTTCGACATGCGTTTGGTTCAGAATCATGCTGACCGCGGAATCACTTTTCACGATTTCTACCATTTTCTATCTAAAGCTCGCTTTATGATTTCATCCATTTTCTGCGAAGGCTTTTTCGGCTTCTGACGTATCATGTGTCGTCTTTCGGTTCTTCCGTGTTGATTGTTGATTGACCATATTAATGGATCTCCTCACCACGTGTCATCTTCAGAATCGTGTGAATTGAGTGACCATTGATTTTTTTTTTTTTTTTTTTGCCACGTTACGTGTGGCCTATATTTTTGGCTCTAACAACCATGTATTCAAAGTCGTGAGAACATTCCACTTCTTCAATTAGCTAGGTTCTAGAAGGCCAGCACCCACTTATACATGGCATTGAATATAAGCAAGATATGTTAGTATAACAAGATATGTAAATCCTTGGATGCATTTTTTTTTTTTTTTTTTTTTTTTTTTCCAGGAAACTTCGTTTACGGTTTGTTTCATGTATCCAACCTCAAGTCTCTATTCTAAGTCAACAATGAAAACACTTTATTTTCATTTTCTTTTCAGAGTCAATGAAAACATTATTGTTCCTTGGTGCTTTTCGCCACCGCAGTGCCGTGCAACGGCTAATCCATCGTTCAAAGGCCAGGTTTAAGAGAGTTTTGCCGACCCAAAAAAAATATTTGATCAAAAAAATTACCTAAATCACAAACTCCGATCAAAAAAATTACCTAAATCACAAACTCCGCGCGGGGAAAAGATTTAATCATTTTATTTCAGTGTTTATTTCACTATAATAAAATTATAGTATAGTAATATTTTTAAATATTTTTAAAATTAAAAAAAATATATCGTACATAAAAATACCGACACTTATTATTAATGTCGTTATATATACAGTCGCGTGTTATAGTGTATAGCGACACATTATTATAATGTATTCTAAAAATATGTCCATATGATCTAATTTTAAATATAGATAAAATATATGTAGAATATTTGTACAAAAATATCATAAAAATATATTCGTATAATCTAATTTTGTTGTAGTTTTCTTATTAGCTTCGCAAAATTGAAAACCTATAGTGTTATGGTCTTGCCCTCTATTTAGTTTTAATATAAAGCGGGAATAACGAAAGTTAATTTAGCTATATATTCTTCGAAATAGAATATTTTTTTGCAAGAATATTTTATTCTGATCAAATTTCAAAATAGTTTGGAATAAATTATTTCACTCTTTTGATAGAAGAGTACTATTTCAAAATTTAATTTCAAACTTTATTAAAATTATAAATTAATTTAAAACTAAATTAATTATACAGACATAATATCTTATATATTATAATAAAATAATTTTATTATAAAGTTATTAATACTACATTAATACATATTATTTATATTTAAATATTATAATTAATTATTTTCATAACAAATTATTTTTATTAAATTATATTTTATATCAAATTCAACCATCATTATTTTTTTTACTGTTTTTCACTATTTCATAAAATTAATCCAATACAATTTCAATTATTTTCCAAAATAATAATATTACAAATCAAATCGAATTTATTTTTATTCATGACTATTACGAAATAATAAACTGTTTCAAAAATAAATAAAAAAAGTTATTATAATATTCGTTATCTTCGAGGCAAACAGGATTATGTCATAATTATCTCAATTAAGTTTCTAAGATACAAGCGTGATTAAGGATTGTCTCAACATCCTAACTAATACCTTTTAATTAATTAGGTAATCAATGAATGAATTGACTTCCACCCACCTTTTCGTTCTAAAAGATTAAAAAAAAATGCTATTAAAATCTTACACTTATCCTGTTAAATATATAAAATATATATATATTTTTTTATAAGTTTAAAATTTTGATCCATTTGGTTCGGAAATAAAAAATATTAAAATATTTTATTTTTTTGAAATAATTTATTATTTTAAAATAATTAGAAATAAAAAATAAATTTGTGTTTTATTTGTAATACTGCTATTCTTAACAAAAATAAAATTATGTTTATTTAATTTTACATAATAGTAGAGAATAGTTGAATTTGAAATAAAATATAATTTAATAAAAAATTGTGTTACAAAAATAATTTATTGTAATAATGATTTTTAAAAATAATTTCTTATGATATTTAAGTATGATTTATTGTAATATTTAAATATAAATAATATGTATTAATATATATAATTTCTAATTTTATAATAAAAATAATTTTTTATAATATATGATAAATTATATCTATGTAATTTAGTTTTAATTTAATTTATAATATTAATAAAGTTTAGAATTAAATTTTAGAATAAAACTATTCCTTCAAAAGGGTCAAATAATTTATCCCATAGCAAGCTTTGGCCGAAATAAAATATTAGCAAAAAAATACATCGTTTGGCGAAATAACGGAGATACCAATAGTTATTTTATATAGTTTAACATGGTATCAGAATAGATAATCACTATAACAAAATTATGCTATAGCGACGTTTTTAAGTATTTCTAAAATCTAAAAAAAGTGTCGCTGTCAAAAATACCGACACTTATTGTTAGTGTTACTATATGTGCTGTCGCTAGGATGTATAACGACATCTTTTTATAATGTGTCCTAAAAATGTGTCCCTATAATCTAATTTTGAATATAGATGAAATATCGATAGAACACTTATACAAAAGTATCACAAACATGTGTTTCTATAACCTAATTTTATTATAATGAATTATGAGTTTGAGTCATATCAGGCTGCTAGCACAATTGACTTTAAAAAGAAATTTTAAATATAAAAATATAAAAAGCTTAAGCTTAAGTACGAAATAACTATTTATTCAAGCTTAAATTGTTCGATATATTATCAGAATCGAAGGTTCAGAATTTGAGTCCCGTCAGTCTTTTAGTTTTATTTAAATTTTTTTTATTTAATGTCTATCATATAATTAAACACATATTGATCCAAAAGTTAAAAAAAAAAATTATATATTTTTTTAATATTAAAACAATACTGGTGAGAAAAAATACAAACTGTTTAGTAATAGATCAGGTTCCTCCGAAAATGATGGAAAACTAATTTTTAGAGCAAAACAGGTTTTATGGAGAAGAGAGTTTTTGTTTTATGTTGTTTGGTTTCGTGGAAAAAAATTAATTTTTTTTTTTTTAACTATTTTTCGGATAAAATATTTGAAAAATGAAACGATGGATTTTCTTAAAATCTAAAAAAAAAAATTTACTTACAGAAAAACTATTTTCTAGGGTTTTATTTTGTGAAACCAAACATTCTCTTTAGGAGTTAGTTTGGTTCCACCAAAAAATATGAAAAAAAAAAAAAAAATTGAGCACAAATTTTTCATGATTTTTTTTTTTTTCAGTTTTTCATAAGATTTTAAAAAAATAGTTTTTATAAAACTATTTTTTTTTTCAGATTTTATAAAAAATTAATATTTTTTATTTTTGAATATTTTTTAGAAAAACAACAACACTAACATTTTTATAAAATCTAAAAAAACACTTTTCAAAAAAATTTATTTTCTTTTGAAAATCATACTGACAAAACACTGAAAGAATAAATGTTCAAAGAAAACTAAAACAATTTTTATCTTCATATTTTTTAAAAAAATCAAAGTCATATAAGTCTCACAAACACATTTACCTCATAGCAATTCATATATAGAAGATCAGGAAAAAAATGAAATATATTTCCTTACTTTTCCTATTTAGGGTTAGGAACATACAAATATTAATATTTTGTAGACATTATTATTTACTATTAACGCGTTTGCTTTGTGCTCCCATAAATTTAAAGTCAAGTATTAATAACAATGTGCTTTTCTATTTTGTAATTAGAAAATCATTAGAAGATAACAAATAGTCTCTGATTTTATAATTATGATTTGGTTATAAGACACAAAATTTTTTAAAAAAAGCTTGAGCAAAATAGTAAACACATCGTAAATATTTTAACAGGTTCAAAACATTGCTTCAAATTGCATGAACATCGATTATATGGGAGATTGAAGAGAATTTATTTCCTTCATACCATAGAGAATAAATTTTTATCCACCTTAAAAAAAAAAGGGTAATTTTTTTATATAGAAATCCTAAGCCTTCTTCTATATGGGACTTGAAAATCAGCTTAAATTTTAAAATTAAAATATTATTAGATGATCGTAATCAAATAAATTATAAAATTAAATAATAAAATTAAAATTTTAAAGGAATAACTAATTGATTCGTAATAACTCAGATAATCAGATAAGTTTTATGGTACATTATTTCTAAGAGGCAATTTTTTATATATTCCTAAATTTTTTTTTGTTTTTAGATTTATTCCTCTTAGAAGGCTAATATTAAAACTACCCTTCTTACGTTCCAACTTCTTTTTAAAATACCTTTAAAGTTAAACTCTGTTTGGAGCTGCCGTTATCTGTGTGAAATTACTATTTTATCCTTTCAAATATACCCTTCTACCATAACTAATTTTTCTTATGTGTTCTTAAAATTTTTAATAGTTTTAGTAGATAGGGACAAAATAGGTATATCTGATAGTTTTCAACTCTGATTATTATTTAACTCTAGTTTAACCCTAGTTAACTTAACAAAGGAAACGGTAGGGGTATTTTTAATAACGGTGGAACGTATGAAGGCTATATTGGAAAGAAAAAAATAAAAAAAGTAAATTAGATATTTTTTCAGATTTTAGGGGTACACAGACAATTATCTCTATTTCTAACTACATGCAATTAAATTAAAAACTTATAATTATATTTTTTTCTACAGCATACAACCAAACAAAATAAAGATAGTTATAACTACTACTAAAACAAATTAGTTAAGTATTTTAATTACAATATATATAATTGTAAAATTATTTTTTAAATATCATTTTTTTAAAATTTGCATTAATTGTGCTTTTATTCCTACCAAACAATTAAATTGTATATTTCTTCCTACAAAATTTAGGTGTCAAATATATTTATTTAAAACTGCACATTTCTCCATGTCAGTTGACGACTAACATTAAATTCTTCTCTACAAATTACCATTTCACTTTTCAATAAATATATTTTTAATTATAATGAATCATAAATTCTAAATACTTTAATTTGAACGTTATTTTGTTTGGTTGAGAGATAAAGGGAAAATAATTTATTTTATCTTGTTATTCTCACCAAACGACATATTTTTTGGCCGGAATATTTTATTTCGATTAAATTTTGCTATTTTTGATTATTTCGGAATAATTTGAGAGAAGCTATTCAACTATTTTGGTAGAATAGTGTTATTCTTATAATTAATTTTAAACTTTATTAAGATTACAAAATTAATTAGAGCTAAATTATGTAGCCATAATTTATTATATATTATTTTTATTATAAAATTAGTCATTATATATTAATATATAGTATTTTTATTTAAATATTATAATAAATTATACTTAAATATTATAATGAATTATTTTTATTTAAGTAGAAGTTAAAAAAAATATTTTTATAAAAGTATTTTTATTAAATTATAATTTATAATAAATTATTTTTATTAAATTATATTTTATATTAAATTTAACCGCCACTTTTTTCACTATCTACTATTTTATAAAATTAACCAAACACAATTTCAATTATTTTTTCTGATAATAACAGAATTATAAACTAAATATAATTTTATTTTTATTCTTAACTATTCTGAAATAATAAACTATTTCATAAATAAACAAATTTATCCGAATATTAAAATTTAACAATCAACTAATAACAGTCAACCTATAAAGAATAAATTTAATTTTTACAAATTTTAAAATTTATATATTTAACAAGTATAATTTTATAATAATAAAATTTTATAATTTCGAATTTTTTATAATTTTTTTTTTAAAAAAATATAATATAATGTCCCTTTCATTTATTTTATTTTTTAAAAAATGATGACGCGATATAGGGCCCACATTTTGACTACTTAAAAGAGAGCTTGGTGGGCCCCACAATATTTTCCTACTTCGGCATTAATAAAAGAAGGCCGGCCGACGGCGTACAACACCTACTTATTCGAACTCAGACGTCAACTACTCGAATTTTTTGCCTGAACCCGGTGTACCGTACACCGTGTACACCGTGCCTACCACCCTCGACATGTGGAAAAGGTGTTTTTTTTTTGTTTTTTGTTTTTTTAAAAAAATCTCTTAACAATTGAGAAAGCAAAATGCCCAATCAAAATTAATATAATCGTTTTATATTAAAATAACGTGTTAAAGTCTTTTTTTTTTTTGTTATTATATTTTTATGTAATATATGAATATTTTTGATTGAATAATATTATTTCTGCTCTGAATAACTATAATTGTTGTGACTTATATTTTATTTTAAACATTCAATTTAGCCATTTAAATTTTTTTTTTTTTTAATATTTAGAGCGTGTTTGGTTTGAGAATTGAATGAATTCGTTTGTGAGTATTTGATATGTAAAAATTTTATTTTTTCTATTTTCGAATAAATAAACAAAAAAATATATTTTTTAAAAATATCTTAATTATATTTTATATTTAAATTTTAATTTAAATATAAATATAAATTTAGAAATTAAATTTTTAATTCTAGACTTTAATTTAGAAATCAAATTAAAATATAAATTTGATCTACACATTTAAATTTAATTTTAATTTTAAGTTCAAATTTGAATTAAATTAAAAATTAGTTTTATATTTTGAATTACCCACTCAATTTTAGCTTTTAAATTTTTAAAAGATTATATTAAAATTTTGACTTATCATTTCAATATTTTGATATAAGTTTTTAATATTTAACTTTTAGTTTGAATTTAAATTATAAATTTAATTTTATATTTTGATGTGCAAACTCTTTTTAAATTATTTTTATATCTTATATTTTAATTTCTATTTAATTTTAATTATATTTTAATAACCAAATTTTTTTTAATATTAAAAGTATGAATCAACTATACATTATTATTCTGAATTAAACATATTATGAGGTTTTATTGTTTCGCCCTCTAATTTCTATTTTTTATTTTGAACTAAATGCACAAACAGTAAAATTAATTGACCTTAATTTTAGTTTTACTTTCGATTTAACATGAAAAAATAAAATAAAATCTAGAACATTCTAAGATTTAATAATGAAAGCTTTATATTTGTACTTGTAATAATATTCAGGAGATCTAGATAAGTCATTAGGGGATATTAGTATTGTGGGGGCGTCAAGAGTTTAACAAAGTACATACCAAACACGGCAAGGAAAAAAAAACTTTTATATTGTAATAGTTATTCCATAAATATGAGTAATGCTACATGTACACCCCGAAGGGGTGTATATCATACACCTCCACCATTTTAATGGTGGCGATATTTTTTACGGGTCACATCGAGTGACCCATCATCACACCCCCACCCTTAGATGGGTGGGGTGTATGATGTACACCCCGAAAGGGGTGTACACATAGCATTTTCCTATTCTTAATTTGACTTTACAGCTTAAAACATTATTTTAAAAAAAAATTAATTTGAAAAAAATATAAAAAATATATATTTTTTAAATCATAATGGGCTGGTTGATACATCTACGGCTGAGATGGGAGTTTGGGGGTGGGATGTACGGATGGGATGTTGGCGGTGCATGAAAGGAAGTGATGCACCAGGCGCAGGATAAATATGGCATCTCCAAACGCGTACCATTTCCCTCTCTCTCTCTCTCCCTCGCTGCGTTGTTGTCAGTTGTCACCACAACAACAACAACAACAACAACAACAACACTATTTTATTTTATTTTATTTTATTTTTTTTCTCTCTCTCTTTTCTAGTCTCCACCTTACTCTATACAATTTGACCACGACCACAACGGTCGATTTCTCCCACCCTCGATGCCGCCTCCTCCTCCTCCTCCTTCTCTTTTAATCTCCTCTCCTCCCCATTCCCCTCTCCCCCTCACCTAAACCCTCTCCTCTCCTCTCCTCTCTTCTCTCCTCTCCTCTCCCATGGCGATCCTCCTCCTCTTCGTCCTCTCCCTCGCCCTCGCCTCCGCCTACCCCCGTGGTGGCGGGGTAGGCGTGGCGGTGGCGGAGGAGAACCTCGGATTCGAATTCCACCACCGCTTCTCAGACCCCGTCCGTCGCTGGGCAGAGTCCCGGGCCCACCCCGGAGCGTGGTTCCCGGAAAAGGGATCCGCCGAGTACTACGCCGCCCTCGTCCGCCACGACCGCGCCCTCCGCCTCCGCCGCAGATCCCTCGCCGCCGCCGCCGACGATGAGCTCACCTTCGTGGACGGCAACGCCACCGTGCGCATCAGCTCCCTCGGATAGTAATGATCCTCTAAACCCTAGCTCCCTCTCTGTTCCCAATCGTCCCGATTCGAGATCGCTTGTGTAATTAGGGCTATTTTTTTTTCTTTTTTTTTCTTTCGCTCTTTCTTTGCGTGTAGCTTGCACTACGCGCTGGTGACGTTGGGGACGCCGAACGTGACGTTCCTCGCGGCGCTCGACACGGGGAGCGATCTCTTTTGGGTGCCCTGCAATTGTAAGAAGTGCGCGCCCGCCCCCACGCTCACCTACGACGTAAGGGTTTCATATAATTTGCCTTTTAATTTGATTAGAATTATCTATTGATGTTTTTTTGTATTCCTTATAGATGATATAGTAACAAATAAACAAAAAAAAAAAAAATAGAAAACCCACTGAGCCCTTGTTTAGTTGTGCTTCCCTTTTTCTTTAGTAAATTTAAATCAATTCTGTGCAATTGAATGGAACCTGGGATAGCAGATTACAAATTTGTAACTGGGTTTTGTTTGACAACCAAAGTTCTCAAATTTTAAAATGGAAAAACGGAATGTGGAGCCAAATTAGGCCTCGGTTTGTGTTATTGGGATGAACAGTACTCCTTATGCAATAATAATGTTTCTCAAGTTTTTAATTTGGTTCAGAATTCGGTTTGCTAACATTTTGGTGGTTTTTTCTAGTTTGGAGTCATCGATGTTAACAGAAGGTTGGACAGATTAGTATGTTGAATTTGTCAGTAGGAATTTAACCTCTACTGTTACTGTGGAAGAGCCAGTTTGTCTTCATTAAAATCAGCCATTACTTTACTTGTTTAGGATTTGACTAGTCTATTTACTTTATGTTGGATTGTTTAGCTATAGCAAACTCCTAGAAAACTATATTCTGTAATTAGTCAGCACAATAGCTTTACTTTTCATGTCTCCCTTTCTATGGGAGAGATAAATTGTAATAGAATCGGATTCTAATGCGACAATATTACATGCTCTCCTCAGTCCTTTTTAATGATATATCTTGTGAAACGACCCAACCCGCTATCAATAATAACTCGTTGACCCCAAACCACCCGTTCAAAATGCTTAAGCCCAATTATTATTATTATCATGTGTGACTTCATATATCCAATCATAACTTTTTTCTCATCCGATGTGGGACTATTAGGGTGTTACAGACTCCTCCTGTTTAGATTTGACGTCATCGTCAGATCCAAACCAGATCACAAACACAGAATAGATCAGAATTATTAGGCGATGTGAGATTCTAGAGGTGACTCCTGCGGGTTCAAGAGGTGACTCCCACCAAATCCATAATGTAGCACTGTCCCACATAGCACTTAGCTCTCATACTTCCGGCTGGTATTCGTCTATGATACCATTTGTAACGACTTGACCCGCTAACAATAATAACTCGTTGGGCCCTAACTACAACCCAAAATACTTAAGTCAAGTTATTATTATTATTAGCATGCATGGTCGTTACAAATGATATTAGAGACCAATACCAGCCTGAAGTGTGAGAGCTAAGTGCTATGTGGGACAAAGTACTACATCATGGATTTGGTGGGAGCGACCTCTTGAACCTGCAAGAGCCACCTCTAGAATATCACATCGCCTAATAATTCTGATCTATTCTGTGCTTATGATCTGGTTTGGACCCGACGAGGTAGTTAGGGTCTAAACGGGGAGAGTTTGTAACGCCTTAATAGTCACGTATCGGATGGAAAAGGAGTTCTGATTGGATATATGAGGTCACACATGCTAGTATTAATAACCAGGCTTAAGCATTTTGGACCGGTTGTTTGGGTCCAACGAGTTATTATTGCTAGTGGGCCGGATTGTTACATTTGATATCTGAGCCAATCACCAGTCGGAAGTGTATGACGAGTCTCGGCTGAGTCAAGGTCTGAAAGACAAAGTGACAGGCTATATTAGGATCTGAATGACAAGGCTAGCGAGACAAGTCTCATATTTCTTGGTGATCTTGGAATGTGTGTGTGCGGTTGGGCTGATGATAACGTCAGGCCTAAACGGGGGGAGTTTGAAACACCCTAGTTTGTGATTGGGTTTATAAGACACCATCGACACGAGTAATAATAACTGGGTTTAAGCATTTTGGCCGATACTATGGGCCTAACTAGTTATTGTTGCTAGTGAGTCGGGTCGTTACATTTTGGTACCATTCTACTTCTCTTGAATAATAAGGGATGAAAGCCTATGATACTTATTCTGTCTGTTTAAGAAATTCGATATGGTTTTGCTTATATTTTGCATTTGTTAGGTTTTTCAGTTATGAAGAACTTACAGTCAAAGAATCTAACGAATGTAGAAGAAACTAGATTTAAGTATTGCCATGTGGAAATGCTTGCATAACATTATAGCGCAAATCTTTAATATTGACTTGTGCATAATATTTATTTATTCCTAGATAGTAACTCTTCACATTTCTTTGGACATTAAACAGAATCAGCAGATTGAATTCAGCACGTATAATCCTAACATTTCATCGACAAGCCAAATAGTTCCTTGCAACAGTAGCTTTTGTGATTCTCAATGCACTGGAGCCATCGGCAGTTGTCCCTACAGCATTCAATACTTATCGGATGATACTTCATCTACTGGAATATTGGTTGAGGATGATTTGTACTTAACTACTGAGTATTCGAACTCTAAAGTTGTTAAAGCTCCCATTGTCTTTGGGTATGGTTGTCTTTTGAAATCTTACAATGACTGCTTATCAAAATTTTATGAGCCATTTGCATATATAATCCTGCAAAATTATTTAATTGTACACAAATATCTTTATTTTGAACATTATTTACACCCTTGTGCTTGCAGAACTGCCCCTCTTCCTTTTTTCTAATTAAAAACCAACTTTCCCCTTGAACTGCCCGCCACCTTAAATTAGGTCATTTTTGTAGGAAATTGCAGCTTTGAGCAGTATATTTTGAAAATTCTGTTTTACAGGGGTATATATGCTAATAGATAATTTTACACGGGTCTATATGCTAATAGATTCATTGTTTAGGTGCATTCATTCCTTTCCATAGCTTTGTTTTCTAGTTTTTGATTCATGCCTCTTCTGTGATCTTATTGTGAATCATCAGTTGTGGAGAGATTCAGACTGGTTCTTTTCTGGCTGGTGCTGCTCCAAACGGTCTGTTCGGGCTCGGTTTGGAAAATATATCAGTTCCCAGCATTTTAGCAAACCAACGATTCACTTCAAACTCCTTTTCGATGTGCTTTGGAAGTGATGGTATCGGTAGAATCAACTTTGGAGACAACGGAAGCTCGAACCAATCAGAAACTCCATTCATTATTGATAACCAAAAGTGAGTACTCATATATACTAAAACTACTCTGTGAGTTAACTACGAATTTAGTCGTTGAAGTATGACCCCATTTCGAATTATATTTTCAATCGGCTGATTTTGTCACAATTTAGTCTTCAAAATTTGTCCTGCCTAACAAAGACCTTTTTTTAGCCTACCGTCTGAAGAAAGGCATTGTGCCATCATCTTTGTTAGAGTTTTCTAACATGGCCGTTTCTTGAGGTTTCCATTTTAAAGAAGATGCTTGCGTTTTCTTGAGGAACTTCTAGTGCAGAACGAAATTTGGGAATTAAATTGTTATAGTACTTTAAGGTTGCAATTGAAATCAGGATCAAACTTTTGGGTTGCTTTAATATTCACTTTACCGCAATGATTTCATTTTGTTTCATTTTTCTGTTTTTCTGCAGTCCGTCATATAACATAAGCATAACAGGATTCCAAGTTGGGAATAGCTCCTTGAGTAATAGTTTTACTGCGATTGTTGACTCTGGTACCTCCTTCACAACTTTGGCTGATCCAATGTACACTGCAATTACTAGTAGCGTAAGTACTTCAATTTTTGATTGATCGAAGTGCAACATCATACTTTGGTCACAGCTCTCATATTTGCTTTCCTATACAGTTTAATGCTCAGGTTCAGGAGAGCCGCCTCCAGTTGGATTCCTCGGACTTTGAATATTGTTACAGCTTGAGGTAATTTTATTTACGAACAAAATATAAATCTGTGTAAATATTTAATATAGTTTGACATGCCAATAACTGATAAAACTTTTTTTTTTCTCTCTGCAGTGCTGGTCAAACTACAGTTAATTTACCCAATGTTAATCTAGCAACAAATGGTGGAAGCAGTTTCCCTGTTACTGACCCAATAATTCCTCTCGCCAGCTTGGTAAAAAAAGAAAAATTTAGCAATGCTCAAAACTTTTTTTAAAAAGAAAAATCTTTCTATTAGTTTTAATAATATTTATCTCGTTTTTCTGGTACACAGCGAGGTGTAGTATATGGATACTGCTTGGCTATTATGAACAGCACTGATGTGAATATTATTGGCCGTAAGCTCCTTCACGCATCTGTTTTTTTTTTTTTTTTTTTCATTTTTCTTGTATAACTGCAGCAAAATTGTTTAAAATTTAGATTATCTTAGATTAAATCTATCCTTAATGGTTGGATTTCGTTACTTATCTCCTTTTTCACAATTGCCATGTTCTTTTTATTACTGATAACTACTTATGCCGCATGTCCAATTTCAGAAAACTTTTTGACCGGCCTTCGTGTTGTCTTTGATCGAGAGAGGATGATCTTGGGTTGGCAAGAATCCAATTGTAAGTACTCACTATATCTTTACGTGATAGATTGGCTTTTTAACAAACTGAAGTGACCAAAAAATTTACTTCAATCATCAGGTTATGCCGCAGAGAACTCGACCGGTACTCTCCCGATAAACAATTCTCCCTCAACCACCTCTGGGCCGAGCGGTCTTGTCCCGGAAGCGACGAAGGGATCACAGAACGGTTCTCAGATCACCATCGTGGACACTTCCTCGAGCTATTCTTCGCCTTCGGGCACCTCGAGAAGCATCCTCTTTGTGCTTTTCGTGCTATTCGCTGCAGTTATTTGAGCAGTTTTTTGCTAGGCTACTCTCATTTATATGATATTTTATCTATACATAGCATCTTAGAAACTAGTTTCACAGTATAGAAAATTAGAAGGATAGTTCACATAGATAGAGTTTTGATTCCTTTATATGTATCATACATGAGACATTGGATGTAGATAAATAAGGTTTTGTTGAATAATCTGTAGTGAACAGAGTTACTTGATATATAGAATTATATTCCATTGAGATATTGTTGGATAATCATTTGCAGAGGTGAATAGTAATAATTGTATTTTTATTGAGGGAGTAATCAAAAGGGAGGTTGAGACATTGCTGTGTCAAACTTAGCGCGGTAATTTAGTAAGATCTAGTTCGGAAATGCAATGTCTTAACATATCAGATTTGGTACTTTAAAATGCTAAAAAAAATACTGAAGTGCTTTCGAGCTCTCTCTTTTGAATGTTTTAAATTGGGGGTAGGAATTGAGATTAGAGAAGATTTAAAAGAAAGAAAATATCATACGGTGGGTCTCCACATAGAGAGAGATTGTTCAGTAATCCACACGCGCTGCACGAATCTTAAAGCAGCAGAAGGGGGCATGTATGTAGTAGCTGTAGAGGCAAAAAGAAGTTAGAGCAAACCAATATAAAAATATTCAATTCGTTTCTCTCAAAATTGCAAAATTTATACAATTTTTGTCACGACACTTCACTGTATGAAACTCAATCTTGCTGGCAAACCCAAGAATGCTGGACTCTCAAAACTATCTATACAAATTTATAAATTTTCAATATTTTTTGACACATGATAATTTATTCTTTACTCTCATCAATTCTTATTTAATAAAACATCCTGAATTCTTTTTTTTTCCTCCTTTCTATATTCAACGAATATGACATCTTATTTCCCCTTTTCTTTATTCAACTTTTATAATTAATGTATTCTTTAATTATTTCATAAAATTTTTTTTTTTATCTCATCAATATATATATATATATATTTTAACAAATAGTCGTGATTTTTTTCCTCCTCTCCTTTTTATTTAATGGAGATGGGATTCAAATTTTGTTCGTCTCAAATTCAGAATTTAAAAATAAGTTCTTCAAATCTTAATCCACGCAAACTTGAGTCAACTCCGCGTTAAGAATGCAGTGCAAGAGGTTCCACAGCCTCCTCTGCCGCTGCGGGGTTTAATGGAACAATATAGAATGCTTAGACCCGATAAAATTTAGAATTACGGAGGGTGGCGAGACAAAAAGTGTCTTTCGATAACTTGCGTTTTAGATTTCGTCCTCTCTCAATAGCGAAAATATGTAATGTCTTTATTTGTTTTCAAATGATTAAGTTTAAATATATAAATTGGTTATATATTTAGACTAATTTATTATTAATTAGATATAAAGTTTTTTTATTATTATATATTTATTTAAAAGTTTATAAAAATATATTTTATTATTATTATTTTTTTCTATTATCTAACTGCACTAATAAATTATGCATGAACAAAATATGAATGACATGCTGATTTGTCAAAAAACGAAAAAAAGATAGTGAGTTTTTGATACATATCTGAGCAACTTTTAAATTTACAATCAACTACATAACTAAACATTTCCTAGAATAAATAATAAATAATGCTTTGCTACTTTTTTAAATTTTAATTAAACTTAGTCACTAAATTTGGATATGTTACTATCTGATACAAATATTGCATATTATAAGCTTTTTAGCCTATGAATTTTGTAGAATTTGCCATTTAGTTGTTGTACTAATATGTATGGAAAGACCTAAAAGTTTATAATAAATATTTTTTATGATTTCTTATGAAGACAGTGGTACCGAGCAACTCTGCAAAGTTTCAATCCACTTTTTTATGATTTTATAAATAAATTTAGTTATAAATATAAAATAACTGGACGTCGAATTTAGAACTCGAGTATCAATTATCGAGCATTTCGCCATTTATTTAGGAACTATTATTTCTGCTAAGACCATAACTATTTCACAAATAGTATCAGAAAAACTATTCGTGCATAAAACATCTTTACAAGAACACATATTCAAAAAAAAAAAAAATAAATAAAACCCTTAAGAAACAAATTTTATTCTTACATTAAAAAAAAAAAGAGAGTTAAAAATTGGTAGTGATTATTATTATATATATATAGAGAGAGAGAGACAGAGAGAGAGAGAGAGAGAGAGTGAGTATTATATTCTTATGAATATGATCGATTTTGTACTCATAAGTTGTTTTCGATGATAGAGTTTTTAAATTGACGATCTATACCGTTAAATATGATTTAGAATATTTAAAATTTTTAAAATCTAAATTTTATAATTTTTCGATATTATTTACCATACGATCAAAAGATATCAAGATTGTCAATTTTTAACGGCCGATATATAATGCTTGCTAGTTTAACGGTGTAAAAGAATCGGAATAAATTGAATTTTGGATAGAAAATTTTATTCACTATCTAGATAGTGATCAATAATTTCGATCTTAAATTGAAGAATCTTATTTTCTATTTTTAGAAGGTTGTTCGATTTTGACCGTTCATTTTATACTCAGTTGATAAACTTTATTATAATTTCAAAAATTATTTTCTAGAAGTTTAAAGTGCTCTAGATCAAATTTAACAGTATGAATCATCGATTTGAAAGCTCTATCATCAAAAATAATTTATGAGTACGAAATGATCTATATTCATAAAAGTATAATAGTCCTATATATATATATATATATATATATATATATATATATATATATATATATATATATATATATATATATATATATATATATATATATATATATATATATATATATATATATAAAACAAGACGGACAAAAAATTTATGGGCATCATTACCAAACTTAAATAAGTTTGGAAACGATGCGGATGGTGGCGAAGCGGCGCACCCGTTCATTAGTCCATTGCTTTCTTTTTCTAAATTTATGTTTTTTAAATTCAGTAAAATTAGGCGAATGAATGATTTGTATAGACTCTAAACTAATTAGTGTGAAGATGATGCTCATAAAATTTTTATCAAGACTTTCGGATAAAAAATTGATGAACATACTCTCCAAATAACATTATTTGAAAATGGGTATATATAAGTATATACTTTTTTAGGGGTGTATATTCTATACTCCATTCATCCTGAAATAAATATTATTATATATTCGTCATATTGAGTGACTAGTAAAATTCATCCCACCTCAGAATAGAATAGGAGATAAGATATACACCCAAAACGGATGTACACGTAACATCCCTCTTTGAAAATTATCTGGATTGATGCCACGTGGCAAAAAATGCCCATCACAAGTGCCCACAAGGAAAAGCTGCAAGAGAGAGAGAGAGAGAGAGAGAGCGACTTTGCTGAGCGATTGGGATGGATGCCTCTCGTCATGTGGTGCCCATTCAAATAATTTTTAAATACTTCAGGGTCTAATTGATTACAGGCTATTTCAAGAAAAAAAAAAAAAAAAAAAAAAAAAAAAAAAAAAAAAAACCTTAATTATAAGCTTCAACTTATATATTTTTATTAATTTATATATTTTTTTAAAAAATTAACTCAGGATTTATAGCGTGACGCGTGGTGGGGCCCGGAGATCTAAACCATCACGTCCATGAACCGTTTTGTGGGCCCCACCACACAGATCATGGGCCCACATGTTTGTTTGGAATTGGGATCCATCTCCAACTTAGAAAAATCTTCCACGTAACGGTTACATATCCCGGTTCATATGTTAACAGCAAAATTCATATATATATATATATATATATATATATATATATATATAAGTGCCCCTGAGCTTTAAGATAATTATAAATAAGTATTTAACTTTTTTTATATAGTTTCTTAATTTAATTTTTTAAATTACTGTTTAGCATCTTTTAATAGTAGTGAAAACTATTTCAGCAATGGTTTCATTTTGTTTTTTTTTTAGTATAATTTTAACCTCTAAATTCTTGTACGAAGACATTTTAATATGATATTTATAAGAATAAATTATTAAAAATATAATTAAAGTTTAAATAGCTGCCAAACAAATATTTATATTTTTTAGAAATTCTTTTAAAATATATTATTAAAGTAAGATCAAATATTGAATAATAGGTCGGTTATAAATGGCTCTTTAATTTTAAATTTTTTTATTGACACTCCCCCGTGAATAAAATTTTTTAGTCAAAATAAATTAAGAAAATTCCAAATTTATTAATAATTTGATTAATTTAATGTTTTAAATTATTTTTTATCAAATAAACTAAAGTAATAAATAATTTAATAGCTAATTGAACTATAAATTTAAACAAAATTTTTTATTTAAATAACTATAATAATTTAATTCTAAAAAGTTAAAAGTTAAGGGCATCTTAAAATAAAGGGAAAATTATCTGATTGGTCCTCAAACTCAGGCTTGTAATACGATGCTCTCAAACTTTAATTTATAATAATTTTTTATTCAAATTTTTAGAATTATTATAATTAAATATTATAATCTAATTTAGTTCACTAAATATTAATATATTCTTAGAATATAAATAATTTAATATCTTAATTACTAGTATATTTCAAATATAGCACTGTTATATTAATTTTATATTAGCGGTATATTAATATTTAATCAACTAAATTTGGTTATAAAATTTAATTATAATGATTTTGAAAGTTTAAGTAAAAAATTATTATAAATTAAAATTTTAAGACAAAAATATTACGCAAAACATAGCCCGAGGATCAAATATTAATTTACCCTAAAAATAAGTACGGGAAATAAGTATTAATGACGAAGGGGCAATTTCAAAACGATCTATAGTCGAGAGGTGTTCTTTTAATTTTGCGTAGGACCCACATGTCAGAGTCCCAAACCCATGTATATAAGCGTTACACCGAAGATCACCTCCTCCCGGATGAACCCGGTCCACGAAACCGGAGGTGGGGACCACAGGGAACCCTTACGTGTACCTTGCGTCTGCGTAGCACGGTTCCCAAATCCCAACGCATCGCCCTTTAAATCCCCACCGTTCATCAATCACGAATCTCAAAGCACGTAATTTTGAGCGAAAACGAGGGGCGTTTTGGGGGGACAAATGGAGCAAACCCTAGCCGATTCTCAAAAGGAGGGAGGCGACCAATTTCGTTGTCGCGCTCGCGCGGAGACGATATATATAAAACGCGGGGGGCGGTTGCGGAGGAGGGGAGCTCTCGGGGCGCAAAAAGGAGCACTCGAGCCGTAGAAGAGAGCGAGGGCGACGGAGCTACACTGGTAAACCCTAATTCCTCCTCCTGTTGCTTCTTCGAACGGCTTCTTCTTACTGATTCAAAAATCGCCCAGAAACTCTTTTGTTGGTGTTTGTTTGGCGGTTTTGGGTTAGATCTGTTGATTTAGATGAGATTAGGGTTTGTTGGTTGTTGGGGGATTTGATTTGGTCACTGATTTGGTGTGTTTTGGGTGTTTTGCAAGATGGATCGGTACCAAAAGGTGGAGAGGCCGAGGGAGGAGACCCCGATTAAGGAGAATGAGATCCGCATCACGACGCAGGGGAGGATGCGCAGCTACATTACGTACGCCTCCAGCTTGCTCCAGGTGTGTTCACTTGGGAAAAAGATGTCTTTTTTGAGGTTTCGAGCAATCGATTTGTTGTGTTGTTGTTGCTTGTAATGTTGCCATTGTTGTTTGGGAGCATTAAGAGGTCCCTTAATCATCGCTTTTCTTAAAAGACCAATATTTATGCGTTCTTTTGATGATTGATATTAGGAAAGTGATACATATATTAAAGATTTAGCTTTTAGGGAACATATTGGCGTTGCACCACCTTTACAAAGCACCAATGGTTTATGGTTTGTGTGTGCGCTATTGATACGGATTGTGGTTTTTTTATTTGTGTAAGTAATTTCCTTTTTGTCTTGGCCCCTACAGTGGACATGTAGTAAGAAATTTTGGGTTTGAGTCAGCTCGAAAAACCTACTGATTCTTGTTGGAGGCCGAAATAAAATAAATCTGCGACGCAATCTTAATTTATAACCGGAAAATTGTGTTTCAAACTTACTATTGCTTACTGCAGCTCTCTTAATATATTCAGTGTGAAATTTGCCCCTGCCTATTTTGGTGGTTTCTTTTGTTATCCTCTCATGATACGCCATGCGCTCCACACGCTGCACGAGTGATTTTAAGATTTCTTTATGAAAATTTTCGCCGCCTATTTTGGTGGTTTCTTTTTTTATCCTTTCATGATGCACCACGCAAACCATGTGCCTTATGAGTGATTATAAGATATATCTATGCCTAAAAATTCTTCCCGACCGCCTATGTTTCTGTCATTGTGTTTCGATATTTAGCAAAATTCAGGTGGAGGAAACATATTACCGAATTGTGGATAATTTGATCAGGAATTGCAGCTTCTTTTTATTTGCGATGTGAAAGCTTGACAAAATAGTCAGATGCAGATATATTACAAAGCGTTGATTTGTTTTTTTTTTTTTTATTTTAACTTATATGTACTTCACCTTTTTAATTTAATAGTGGTGTCGTAATGACAAGTTATTAATGGACTTTAGGAAAAAGGTTCAAATGAAATTGTCTTTAAGGCAATGGGAAGGGCAATCAACAAAACTATCATGATTGTGGAACTCATCAAGGTATTCTGGTCTCTTCTCCTCTCTGTCTCTCTCTCTCTCCTCACTTGTGGATGCTTCTAGAAAACGGACTAAGCATTTGTTGCCTAATCTTATTGTTGTCAACTATCCTTGCATGCAGAGAAGGATAGTTGGTCTTCATCAAAATACCGCTATTGGGTCTACTGATATCACCGACACATGGGAACCCTTGGAGGAAGGGCTACTTCCGTAAGAAGTCATCATGCCTTTATTTTACAACTTGCAAGTAGAAGGTTGCTTGCATGGTGGATGTAGTTGGGCGTGTGTTGGTTTAGATCCTTGTCCTCTTCTTGGAAATTGAAACTTTGTAATAGCTATGTCCTAATTCTGATTGTCTTTTGCAGTCTTGAGACCACTAGGCATGTGTCTATGATCACAATTACATTGTCGAAGAATGAGCTTGATCAGTCCTCTGTTGGGTGAGCATCTAATTCTATCTTACTATGCCTTATCGTTTTTATTAGTTTTCTTTCTAGCAATAATAAGCTGCCCATCTTGTGACTGTCCTCTAGATATTAGACACGCAGTGCTTACTTTTGTAACTACATTTGTATCTTGGAACTCCTCTTAACAAATGAAATTAGTAGCTCCGAAATTACTATCCTAGTTGAGTACAAATTTGGCTTTCAACATCCATTCTACATGAGTTCTTCCTTTTCCAAATAATTGTAGTTTTCCTATTCTGGTCCATCCCAATTGCTCAAACAACCAGGAACCAAAGAAACTAGTAATTACGCACTCTTTTTTTTTTTTGGCACAAGTTTATTGGATTATATGTCCCATTTGATTAGAAGCTGTTATCTTTTTTTATAAGGAGTTGGATTCCATTTACTTGTCCACTGTCTCAAGCCATTCTCTCAACATTAACATTTACCATATTTCATGGTTAAGTCTTTATTCTTGAAAAGAATTATGAGATTCCAATTGATGTTTTGAGCACTTCGATTTGTTTTTAATCATCGATAGCTATTCCCAGGTATCAACCTCCTTTGCCGGCAGATTTGGTGAAGCCATTGGTTGAATTTGACTATGAAGGAGGTAGGCTTTCAAATATTGCACTGTCAGCATGTTTATGTTTTTCTCTTTTAATTTTTCTCAAGTTCTTTGAGGTTAAAAGGATATCGCATTGATCTTGCTATTAATTGATTTTTTGCGGAGTCTTTTTTTAGGGGTTCTTCTTTGTCAATAGAAAGTAAGAATGCTGTGGTAATCTTTTTGTTGCTGTGGTTCGCAAAAGCGGACAATACTTCGCAAACTAATTAACATTAACAAAAAATAAAGAATTTCATCCTAGTGCCTCTTATATATAGCAAGAAAGTGGCATAAACATTGCCAAAGATGCCTTTGGTTGTTTGATGCTTTTTTATGCTCCTTTTTTTCATTAATATCTTGTTGAAAATGTAGAGGGCTCACCTGCTGGTCGGGGGAGAGGCCGCGGTGGTCGTGGTAGGGGAAGGGCTCGTGGTAAGTCTAGTGATTTCGTACGAAGCTTTTATTCTTGTAAGTGAGATGTAATTCATAATGCCACTGTATGACAAATTGACAATGTATAGGCAATGGTGCGATGGACTATGGTGATGGAAGTTATGACAACCGCGGCGGCCGTGGGTATGGTAATGGTGGTTATTCTCGTGGAAGAGGCCGTGGTTTCAGGGGTCGTGGTAGAAGAGGTGGCTATGGTGGCTGGTCTAGTTATCAGCAAGAAGCTGGGTACTATAACGAGGAGGCACCGGTTCCCTACCAAGCCCGAGGTGGGTCATTGCCTTGGTTGATGAATAACACCTTCGCCCTAGATTATCTGATCTCTATTTAAGATAGTCTATGTTTGGAACTTACTCACCTTTCCTTATTTATCTCTATATCTATTTTCCATAATAGCCCTGAAAATCCGAATGTTCATATATCTTTCTCCAACTGCAGCTTCTAACTAAGATACTTAAGTTTGTGTGTCATCAAATTCACGAGGCAAACTTGGTTTTGTATGAGAGCAAATTTTCTGTAAAGAGGGGCGTTTTGTTAAACCATATTCATATGGATTTTCGGTTTCACAAATATAAATTTGGATGTATCTATTTAATGGATTTTGTTTAAAACATGTTTGGATACAAACAGGGTATGAGGCAGCATCCTATTTGTTTTGGAAAATATAAACATGTAACCTGTATATGCAAGGAGTTTATCAAAACGCATGATGAATATATGATGATCCAGATTTGGATATTTTGAAATCATATCTGAATCCAAGTAACTATTCCCAATTCATTTTCACCTCTTCGGATGAGAGAAAAAAAAAAAAAAACGCGCAAAATGAAAACCACAAGAATTATCCTTTTTGATTTATGCCATTTTGTCGAAACTGAAATGGTTTTCTGCATGCAGGGCGTGGTCGCGGGAGGGGGCAAACCCGCGGTAGGGGCCGGGGCCGTGAATCTAATTCCAACGGTCCGATCCAAGCAGACTCCTCCGGGGCGTAACTTGTCAGACATGCTCTATATCCAACTCTCTGCTTTATGATCTAGTCGGATGGATGCCTGCTCCCAGTATGAAGTTGTATCCTTATTTTTCTTTTTCTTTTTCTTTTTTTCTCCTTTTCTTTTCCTGTTATTTATTAACCATACATTGTATAAGCTGTCGATTTTCGTAGGCAGCAGGATTTTGTTGTAGTCACAGGCTTAGGTTAGCGCTTCGCCTCGTCTTATAATTATGTCTAATTGTAGGATCGATCGAGCAGTACATTCTTTTATTTAATTTTTTTTCCCCGAGTGAACTTGTGCTAAGTAGGATGCACCTTCTCTAATTATGTAGTCTGATCACTGATCTCTCAAAAGTTAACCTTGGTTATTTTCTCATGCATCATAATATTTGGTTGATTTATGACTTTATACTTCTTTTTGTTTGATCCACTTACTGTGATTTTGCTACTGTTAATTCTTGTTACATATGATAATACGATTTTTGCGGATGTTGGGTATCCTAAATGCAATGTGTGCACCATTCAAACTGAGATAGTGAATTCGCAGATTAGAAAAAAAAAAGAAGCTTTGCTTCATGATGATGAAACTTTTGTTAATTATATCTTGTAACTTAGTGTTCATCTTTGGTGTTTACTTGGAAGATTGATGAAGGAATTGTCTTTTTGGTTCCAAATCTTTCACCTTTTGAGTGTCGTTTTTCTGTTCATTTTCTGACCATATTATCTAATGTCTACTAAGAGTAGGCCTACTACATAAACTATCCACAATTGTGCCATGTCCATGCAAAATTACGTGAGCGTATGATGGCATAGCACAATTCGAACGATATAAGAGTTGCGAGATTCAAGTGGATGAATGAATGTTACTTGGTTCTACATTCAAATGAACATAGAATTTACATTACGGAAATGAGATTTTTATTATTGACAGAATAAATATATTATATATCATAAAAATTTGCAATGGATCTTGCTTCCTATTCTAAAAGACTAATTAAATTCAGATTTTTTTTTTGGATAAAAATAATATAGATAAAAAAGAATTAGAAATTGTTGTTGTTTTGCTCGAGTATATTTGCAGTAGAGTCAACTATGGATGAAGCTGGAATTTTTTATTTTTAAATTTTATTTTACTTTTTTTTTCTTTTTTTTTTTTCCTTTTTTTTTTCACTCTAGTTGTGTAATTTAGCATTTTAACCTGTGACTTAGAAAGATATGGCATTTTGGAAATCTCTACATCATCTGCCATATTATGACTTGATTGATGATTTTTCGAATATAAAATTTAAATTAATTATTTATTTTATTAAATTTATAGCTATATAAGTTGTACAAAAATATATGCTGACTAAATCAGTAAAAATTATAATATATTTAAAATTTGAAATTAAAAAGTTACTAAGTTCAAATCAAAGAAATTAAAAAAAAATAGATGATAAAATTAAAATTTTTAAAGCTTAAATTGTAAGATCAAAATGGGTGATATAATTAAGATAAGTTTTATACAAGAAAAAAATAAAATGAAAAGGTAAACAGGTTTTCAAATGCATGTAATTAATAATTTTCGAGCTCATATAGATAGCATCGTCAAGAGTTGAGCTCGATCGACAAGAGTTGAGCTCGAGTTGAGCTCGAATGCTATCATCACTAGCAAACAAACTCTGTTTATTTATTTTTCATAATGAAACTTTTAAATTGAGGATCGGTATCGTTGAATGTAATTTATGCCACTAAAAATATCTTGAAGTTAAATTTTAAATTTTTTCGATATTATTGACATAATAATCAAAAAATTATAAAATTTATAGTTTTAATAGTAGATATGATGTGTTTGCTTGTTTAACGGTATAAAAAAATTTAAATAAATTAAATTTTAGCTAATTTTTTTAAAATTATTTAAAATAAGATATATATTTTTAATTTTGATTATAACTCCTATCCTCACTTGTTAAAGAATATTTATTTTTAATTTTTTATTTTGGTGTCTACTTGATAGGCAAAAAAAAAAATATAAAATTTAATTTTTAAATAATTTAAATAGTTTAGATCATAAATACTAATCATCAATTTAAAATTTTTATTATAAAAATTAAATAAATGTCAATGGAGTCTGTTTAACCTCAACTCCCGATCTACAAACTCAAGTAAGAAAGCTTAGATATTGAAATCCAAACATTAAAAACTTTTTTTTTGTAAAAAAATAATATAATATAATATTTATTTATTTTATTTTAAAATAAATTTAGCTGAAAATATAAAATTCAAGATACCAAACATTAAAATCATGATAAACGTTTTCAAATGGCTCATTCGTATGAAGCTTCCCTCATTTCCTTCATTTCTCTTTTATTTTATTTATTTCTTCCTAAACAATATTCCACCTTGTGAATAAATAATTAGTTGATTAAATCACACCTACATGGACCGCCGGTCCCGTACCGTGGTGGTAATGTGCCAGCACGTGGCACCGGGTCCGTGCCGTCTGACACTCAAAAAATAATGGGCGTACTGTTTTGTATCATTTTCTGTCGTTTTCCTATCGTTCTGTTTCGCGGCTTGCCAGCCTTCCTATTAATTGCCTCGCATCCGTTCGCGCCGAAGCAGCACAGTTTGACACAAATTTATTTATTTATTTATAATTAAATTATAGAAAATTTATTTATAATATATTATTTTTTTTATTTTACTTTATGTTTTTAAAAATTTTATATTTTGTCCTATCGTAATTATGGAATTATGTATTTACATCCCTACCGTCAGCATTCCGTTAGTGAACCGTTCATTTTTTAGGTAATATACCGAAAATATTCTTCAACCTCTTTTTTTTTCGATCACTCCGAAGCCAAGCTCAGTCGCTCCGTAAGGGATCCCGTCGCCGCCGTTGTCGGGAGCCCTCGGCAATCGTCAGCGCAGTCGCCGCCCGGGCCCTCCCCGGCGACGGCGCTCCAGGTCAAGCATGGCCCGAGACTGGTTGGGCGCCAAGTGGCGGCGCCCCACTCGCCGCACAACTGCGCGCAGCACGAGCGCGTGCTGGCGCAGGTCAGCGCACGGGGACCCGCGCCTCCTCTAGCGCGGGTCAGCGCGGGTTGAGGGGGGCCGCAACGTGGCGGGCCCCCATAGGCCGCCGCGCGTTGACCTGCTCCCTAGGGGCGCCGCGCTTCACGCGTCCGCGCGGGGACGCGGCTCCCTGGGTACCCCCGACCTCTCCGACGGCGGGGGAGATGATGACGACGACGACAGGGTGGGGAGGAGGAGGAGAGCTTCTCGGCGGGGGCGGGAGCAACAGTCGAGTCGGAGGGGAGCACAGGGATAAGCACAGGAATAAGATGACATTATCGTCATTTTACCTATTCTGTTAACTCCGTTGCCTCCTAAAAATAATTACGTAATTATGAGGGGGTAAAATATAGGCTTTTTAAAGACAAGGGGAAAAGTGAAAAAACGATATATTATAGAAAAATTTTCTGTAATTTAACATTTATTTATTTATTTATTTATTTTAAAGAGTCAAAAAAAAAAAAAAAAATTGTTACATGCTGTTATATATTGATGATTCTGTACCAATGCTGCAGGTTACATTAATAGCATATAGAAAATGCTATGTGTACACCCCTTTCGGGGTGTACATCATACACCCCACCCATCTAAGGGTGGGGGTGTGATGATGGATCACTCGATGTGACCCGTAAATAATATCGCCATCATTAAAATAGTGGAGGTGTATGATGTACACCCCTTCGGGGTGTACATGTAGTATTGCTCTATATATATATATATACAACACTATATAATTACTAGATGTACTGGTACCGGAGCTTTCACTACTGTCACAACATTTATATAGTCAAAAAATCAATCTAGTAATTAAAGATGATAACACTCAATGTACTTACTAGCAAAAAAATTATAAAAATTTAAATTTTATTGAGTTATGATTTGATCTTATTGAACTAGCTATCTTTAATAATAACATATGTTATCAATTATTAGTCTTATATTAATATTTTTATACTTCTCTGAGTTGTGTAAATGACTATTCCGAATCGAACTAAATGAGAGATATAATCTGACTCAAATTTATATGCACCATGTACAAATCTTAAAATATCCTAAAATACCTAACATATGAAAAATAAATAAATTTGCTTATTCATGCAAGGTAGAGCTAATAGAGAGTCTATTTTGTATATTTTTAGTTTTGCTGGTCATATTTTAAGGCCGAATAGATATTAGTCAGGACAATTTGAAATGTGGATACAAAATGCCAAATTCTGATCTGATTGCACAGTTAATTAGGTCAAATAGGTCCTATGTAAGTCACACGAGTTAGATTTTCGCAAGCTTAAATGTGCAAATATTTGAAAGAGAGATGCTCAATCCAATTGCCAATTTTTTAAGTAGCATAACTAGATTGACTCTTTGGCAGTTGGGGCCAGTTTTTCTTGAAGAAATTTGGTAGTTGGGTTAGTTGATCACTTAATCTCACATTTTTTAAAATTTCAAGATGCTGAAGTAAATAGATCACAATCCTATTTCTATGCCAACCATGTTGACTCCTCTTTAATGACAAAGTTAATTTACTCCCTTTTGAGGCTCCCAATGAGTGGTATTTAGCAACTTAATCATCCTGAGGAGACTTTTGCAACATGCAAATCAACATCTGATGATAATGATAATATTCCTCCAATTCCCTCTAACCCAAAAAAGAATAAAAAAATTCCATCACATGGGCTTTGCACAAACCCTAGTAATTAACTTCAAGAATTACACAACAATAAAATTAGATTATAGGGCATATCTTTGTGACACTTTTATATAAATGTCTTATTTATATTTTATTTATATTCAAAATTAAATTATAGAGATATATTTTTAGGACATATTACAATAATATGTCGTCGCTATAGACTCTAACGACGGCACATATAGCGACACTAATTATAAATATCGTTATTTTTATTAGCGTCATTTTTTTAAAATTTTAGAAATATTTAAAAGTGTCGCTATATCATTGTTTTATTGTACTGTTAAGTCCTTTGCACATGGTTTAAAACCACTCACATATGGTCTTAATTTGTATCTAATATGAAATTAGGACAAACTAATTAAACCAGATGAGAATCAAATAAAATTATGTTGAAAGAATGGACAAAACTATTTGAAACAATGCCGAACCGAAAGATACCAGCAATTTTAGTGATTTAAAAGGTTCAAAATTAATAATTTTTAATAACGGATGTATGTCATCTACATATTTAATAGTGTAAAATATTTAAATTAGATAAAATTTATCTGATCGAAAATTTTAGTACTATATCATAGTTTTTTGTAAATTTTTTATTTTTAACATCAATTTTTGGTCTTTTTGATCACTAGATAAATAATAATGAAAACCACATAATTTATTTTTTAGATATTCTAAATATATTAGATCAAATCTAATGAAGCCGATTGTTGATTCGAAAATTTCATCATCGAAAACAACTTAATAGTACAAAAACGTCCATACTCCTAATAGCACACCAATCCTACTATATATATATATATATATACCAATTTGTATAAAAAATTCATCAGTTATGTATTTTTGCAAAAGTGGATAACTTTTTTTTATTTTTACAGGTTCCGATTGAATTTCCAAGAAACTGACCAAATATTCTTATTCATTTTTCTATTTTTTTTCTTAGTTTTTTTTTTCTCGCTTGAGGTTAGTTTTCTTCCTCTCGTTGTTTCTTTCTTTCATTATTCTTTCCAAGCTTGCCGCCTCGCTCCCGCGCCCCTTCACCCTCGCCCCGTGCAATGTCTAAGCCACCGCCGCCCCTCGATGTCGCTGTTACGCTCACAACTGACAGGTAAATATATGATGGGTACACTTAATAAAATTCACAATGTACTGTTAAATATATCACCGATTATGTGATGGGTATGATTAAATCAACATAGTTGAAATTTGAATGTTTTCTATGAAACATATCGCCAAGTATTTGATGGGCAAAACATCACGAGCATGGGTGCGGATGCGGATACGACTTCGAGGGACGATGCTAAAATGTAGAGGATAGGAAACAAAAAGAAAAATTAATATATATATATATATATATATATATATATATATATATATATATATAGTAGAGCTTATATATTTTCAAAAGCACAAGCCTAATTATGCTTGTGATTTTTTTTATTATTGGATTTGCATTGAGATCCGTGCTAATGTACTTTCTCTTTCTCTCTCTTTAGTTGACTTTACAATAGCACGGATCTCAATACAAATTTAATGATAAAAAATTTACAAATATATTTGGGCTTGTATTTTTGACCGTATAAAAGCCCTACTATATGTATATATATATGGTCTGATTACTATATTTTTATGAGTAAAATTTTTTTGTACTCATAAATTTTCTGTCATTAGATGAAAAAATATGCGGTTAGAATTATAGTGGTCCCCTATGATTTATACTATTTTACCAACAACCCACTAAATCCTAGGGATATCACTATCATCCTAACCGCGCATCTCTTCATCCAATGGCGAAAAAGTTATGAGTATAATCATAAGAGTATAGTTGCCCTACGCTATATATATATATATATATATATATATATATATATATATATATATATATATATATATATATATATTCTTTTGAGAAGATTATTGTCTATCGTTGTTACTATAAAAAAAATCAAGAAGAAAGAAGAAAGAAGAAAAAGATAAAATTACACTATTAAGATAAAATTATACTATTTTATAAAAATATTGCACTGTTTGAGATAAAAGTTATACTATTTTATAAAAATTACACTCATTAAAATAGAGGTGGTACTTTTTATGAAAAATTATACTGTTTGAACAAAAAATATATTATTTGAGACAAAAATTATATTTTTTAAATAAAAATTATATCATTTAAACAAAAATTATATTATTTAAAAGTTATACTGTTCGATACCTCAACTTTTCCAATCTCGTCATCTAGCTCCCGTGCACCGCTATCCTCACCCCGAGTGACGTCCATGCCGTCGCCGCCGCCCTCGCCGCCATCATGGATCCCACTGGAGCGCTGCCCTTCGACGGACGTCGCACTTGTGCTGGCGACCAGCGAGGACGAGAAGTTCAAACATTGTGGGCGGCTCAGACGAACCGAGGGTGGCGGGGCTCCTGAAATAGTGCTCAAGTTAATTAATTTGAGTTCCGTACTGTTTGAACTTCTGTTTGATCCGATAGCGCTCGAACAAACAAATTAACTGGAGCACTATTAATTAGCCACGAGCTCGGACGAGCCGAGGGCGCTCATGTTAGAGCTTCGCATTGTTTGATCAGGAGCCCTGCCACGTACCCATGGTTCGTCGCGCGGGCTCGGACGAGGAGCCCCGCTCGGTCGCTCAAGTAGTGAGGAGCTCAAAGAGGAGGACGAGGGGCCTCGCTCACAACCGCACCCCCACCCGCGCCGCCGCCCCGCTCGGCGCTCGGGTAGTCAAGGAAGCGCATGCGCGCTGTCTCTGTTTTCGGCTCTGGCTTTGAAGGGCGGCGTTTCAGCAACGAGAGCGGTGATGACTTTGACTTCGCGCAAGACGAGAACAACTGGACGTGGGAGGGCGAGTTCGAAAATTAAACCATGTAATTTAAAAAATATATAATTTACTAAAAAAATATTGTTATTATTCAAAAAAATATATTTTTTATTTTAAACAGTGTAATTTTTTCCTTTTTAAATAGTGCAGTTTTTATTAAAAAAACATAAATATAATTTTCGTCTCAAAGAGTATAATATTATTTTAAAATAGTATAATTTTATTTTAATAGTATAACTTTACCATTTTTTTTTTTTCTAAATTTTGACTTTCTTATAGCAACAACAATACAAAATGGTATTCTAGAAAAATAATATATATATATATATATATATAGAGTCCGGCTAGAATACTATCGATAGCACAAACAATTCGTGCTATCAAATTTTCAGCCGTTGGATGAAAAGATATGCGGTTGAAATTATAGTGGTCTCCTAAGATTTTTACTATTCAACCAACCATCTAGTAAACCCTAGGGGACCACTATAATCCCAACCGCATATTTTTTGATCCAACGGTTAAAAACTTGATAGCACCAATTACTTGGTGCTATCGATAATATTCTAGCCTAATTCATATAGAGTCCGGCTAGAATACTATCGATAGCACCAAACAATATATATATATATATATATATATATATATATATATATTATTTCCTTTTTTTTTTTTTATCCTCTATATTTTTTTTAGCAACCGCCGCCCCTCGAAGCCGCTCCCGCTAGCGTCGTGCCCATGCATACACCCGCGACGTTGTGTCCATCAAATACTTGGTAATATATTTGATAGAAAAAATTCAGATTTTAACTATATTAATTAATCATGCCCATCATATGATCGGTGATATATTTGATGAAAAATTTTGAATTTTATTAATTGTACCCATCATATATTTACACCTCAGTCGTGGGCGTGGGCGCGACGTCGAGGGGCGGCGCTTCGGCGGGGTCCATGGCTGTAGCAAGGACAGTGGTAGCTTGGACGTCGTGTGAGGCGAGGGTGGCGAGGCACGGGAACAAGGAGGCGAGATAGAAAAGGAGAAAGAGAGATAGAAAAGATGACGATGAGGAAAATGAGTCTTGAGCGGAGAAAAGGAACAAGAAAAAAATGGAAACAAAAAAATGAATACGGATATTTTGATCAGTTTTTTGAAAATCTAGATCGAATATGCAAAAATAAAAAAGGTGATCCACTTTTGCAAAATCGCAAAACTGTAAAAAAAATTTTTTATACAAATTGGCTATATATA
The DNA here is from genome assembly GCA_029204045.2 of Tillandsia leiboldiana. Classification (NCBI taxonomy): domain Eukaryota; kingdom Viridiplantae; phylum Streptophyta; class Magnoliopsida; order Poales; family Bromeliaceae; genus Tillandsia; species Tillandsia leiboldiana. Next base: position 3,634,630 of record CM055071.1, read on the forward strand.
TATATAGAGAGAGAGAGAGAGAGAGAGAGAGAGAGAGTATGACTTTTGTTCTTTTAGAAGCGCAGAGCACTCCGTGCTTTCAAATCTTTTTTTATGTTGGAATTTCCGAATTAACGATTGATATATATTTTATTAGACTTGATTTAGAATATTTGAAATTTTTAGAAAATAAATTTTATGATTTTTCAATATCATTTGCCTAGTGATTAAAGAGGCTCAAAATTAATGGTTGAAAATAAAAATTTCAAAACATACGATGATATGATACTAAAATTTTAGATCAAAGATATTAATTTTGTTTTATATAATATAAAAAATTTTCTATTCAAATTTTACGTGATTTGGATATTTCTACACTGTTAAACTTGCAAATGGCTCGCCACAAGTATTAAAATTATTGATTTTGAGCCCCTTTGATCACTAGACAAATGATATCAAAAATTCACAAAAATTATTTTCTACATATTTTAAATACTCTATATCAAATTTAATAGAGCCGATCGTTCATTCGGAAGTCACAACATCGAAAATGATTTGGAAGCACTAAGGCCTCCGGGCTTTTAAAAGCATACAAGTCCTGCACTCTCTCTCTCTCTCTCTTTCTCTCTCTCTCTCTCTCTCTCTCTCTCTCTCTCTCTCTCTATATATATATATATATATATATATATATAGAGAGAGAGAGAGAGAGAGAGAGTATATATATGTATATATATAGAGAGAGAGAGTGAGAGAGAGAGAGGCCTCAATGCTTGTAAGTTGTTTCGGATGATGGGACATCCGACTCGATGATTGGCTCCGTTAGACATGATTTAAAATATTAGAACTATTTAGAAACCAAATTTCATAATTTTTTGACTTTATTTACGTAGTGTACGAGTAGCCTCAAAATGAACGGCTGAAAATAAAAATTTTATAAAAAATAGTGATAAAAGACTCAAATTTCAAATCGAAAATATTGATCTTACTCTTAATATTAAGTAGGATTTTCTATTAAAGTTTTATCGAATTTGAATTGTTCTACACCGTTGAACTTACAAACGTATCACATTGGCCGTTAAAATAGTCATTTTTGATACTCTTTTAATCGCTTGGTAAATGATGTCAAAAAATTATAAAATTTAATTTCTAAATAGTTCTAATAGCGTAGATCATGTCTAACGAAATCGATCGTCGAATCGAATGTCCCATCATCAAAAACTGCTTACAAGCACAGAGGCTTCTATACTTTCGAAAGGACAAGAGACTTGCTATATATATATATATAATTAAGCTTCGATATTTTTAAAAGTATCATATCATTGGTGCTTGTAGGTTTTAGCCTTTGTATGAAAGGATGTGCGGTTAAGATGATAATGAACCCTTTGGGTTTAGTCAGTGGTTGGTGGAATAGTATGATCTAAGAGGTTAAATTTGTCAAATAAATAAATCTAACGGTAAAAAACTTACAAGCATCAATTGCTTAATCCTTTTACAAGTATAGAAATCGGACTATATATATATATATATATATATATATATATATATATATATATATATATAATAGGACTTATGTGCTATTAGGAGTATGGAGGCCTCCGTGCTCCTAAGACGTTTTCAATGATGGAACTTCCGAATTAATGATCGGTTCCGTTAGATTTGATCTAGCATATTTGTAGTATTTAGAAAATAAATTTTATAATTTTTCGTTATCCTTTACCGAGTGATCTAAAGGGTTCAAAAGCACAATAGTCTCTCTCTCTCCCCTTTGACCAATTTCATCCCTTAAATCATTTTTTTTCATCAACCACTCATTTCACGCAAAGGGCTCACTTTCATCCTAACCACACATATTTTCATCCAAGAACAAATTCTATAAGCACAAATAATTTGGTACTTTTACAAACATAGGAGTTCAAATTATATATATATATATATATATATATATATATATATATATATATATATATATATATATATATATATATATATATATATAGAGCTTATATACTTTTAAAAGTACAAGCCCAATATGTTTGTAAATTTTTTACTATTAGATTTATATTGAGATTTGTGTTATTGTAAAGTCAACTAAGGAGAGAGAATGAGAAAGTACAATAGCACGTATCTCAATACAAATCTAATGGTAAAAAATTCACAAGTATAGTTGGGCTTGTACTATATATATATAACTAGGCTCCTATCCTTTCGAAAGTATGGAGGCCTCCGTGTGTGTAAGTTATTTTTAATGATGGGACATCCGATTCGGCGATCGGTTCCGTTAAACTGGATCTACAATATTGGAACTATTTAGAAACTAAATTTCATAATTTTTTTATTTTATTTCGCTAGTGAACGAGTAACCTCAAAATGAACGACTGAAATTAAAAATCTCATAAAAAATATTAATAAAAGACTCAAATTTCAAATCGAAAGTATTGATCTTACTTTTAATGTTTAGTAGAATTTTTTATTAAAGTTTCACCTAATTTGGATTGTTCTACACCGTTAAACTTACAAACGTGTCACGTCGATCGTTAAAATAGTCATTTTTTATACCCTTTGATAATTAGGTAAATTATGTCGAAAAATTATAATATTTAGTTTCCACATAGTTCTAATAGTGTAGATCATGCCTAATGGAGTTGATCGTCCAATTGAACTTACAAGTGTGGAGGCTTCCGTACTTTCGAAAATACAGGGTATATATATATATATATAATAAGAGTACGGTTACTATGCTATCTATGACGCCCCACTTCCCAAAGGGTCACCCATCATTAGGGGTGGCAATTCAGCTCGCTGTTCGCGAGCCAACTCGTGTTCGGCTTGAAATAAGCTCGAGATCGAATCGCTCGTTTAGTAAACGAGCCGAACACGAGCTGGGGTCAGCTCGCTCGTGTTTGGCTCGATAACGGCTCGAATATATATATATATATATATATATATATATATATATATATATATATATATATATATATATATATATATATATATATATATATATATATTACTATTTAGATTTTAAGCTATTAATTATTTATAAATTATATTTTTTAAATTTTTTTTTCAGTTTTACATCTAATAATAGGAATGAAAATCAAACTTGTTGTTCGCGAGCCAGCTCGTGTTCGGCTCGTTAATAAACGAGCCGAATTTTTCAGCTCGATATTTAAACAAGCCAGCTCGTGTTCGGCTCGTTTATTAAATGAGCCGAACACGAGCCGACCCCAGCTCGCTCGTGTTCGGCTCGTTGACACCCCTACCCATCATAGAATTACTTTAGTTTTATCATGCTCAACCCTCTTAACCTCTTGGACCTAACTACCATTCAAAATATTATAACCGGATTAAGAGATTTAGCCTTATTTATATCTTATATATAGGACTAATCCAAATCCTGAGATGTCGCATTCTTCCCCCTTTAAACTTTGACGTCCTCGTCAGGCTTAAGCATACTTATAAGTATCAGGCGATGTGAGACTCGTCTCGCTAACTTTAGTTGACCTTGTGGGGATCAATTCAACTCCACCAACAACGGTCATTAGCTGGGGAGCCACGCTCTACCTGCTATATAATCCTAACTCAGTCGAGACTTATTTCATGCTTCCGGCTGGTTATTATCTCTGATACTAACTGTGACACACCACTTCCCAGGGGGGTCACCTATTCTAGAACTACTATAGCTCTGACACGCTCATTCCTCTTAACATCTTAGGTCTAGCTATCACTCAAAATACTATAGCCGGATTAAGAGATTTAGTTCTATTTATACCTTATATGTATGACTAATTCAAATCCTGGGGTGTAACACTATCGATAGCACCAAGCACTTGGTGCTACCAAGTTTTCTGTCGTTGGACCTACCCTCCTGATCATTTACATCCCTTAGATCATACTATTTTCCCAACCACCCATTAAACCATTGGGGGTCCATTATCATCCTAACCGTACATATTCCTTCATCTAAGGGTCAAAAACATAATAGCACCAATGACTTTGTGCTATTAATAGTATAGTAGTCTAGTTCTAATGGTGCTATTAGATTTTCGATCTTTGAATGAATGGATATGCTGCTAGGATGATAGTGGTCACTTAGGTACCGTTTGGTTCGGAGATCATGAGCTTGGGGATAAATTTTTTTATCACTGGGATAGCTTGTTATTTTGGAATAGTCAGGGATAAAAAAAAAATTAGTGTTTGGTTGTAAAACTGTTATTCTTAAAAATAGCTGAAATTGTGTTTGGTTCATTTATTGGAATAAGCGAGAATAGGAAAAAAATAAAAGTAATTATAATTTTAAAATAATAATATTTTATCTAGTTAATTAATATAAAATATTAATTAAATAATAATTAATATTTGTATAAATTAAAGTTTTATTTTAGTAAATAATACCGTTTAATTTTTTAAAAATTAAAGTTAAAAATTTTAAAATTTTAAAATTTATTAAATTTATAAATTTATTAAAAATTAAAGTAACAAATTTAAAAAGTTATAAAATTGAAAATTTCTCTAAATTTAAAAATTTAAATTTTAATTATCTCGAAAAATATGTAAAAGATAATACAAAAATTTTAATTTTTAAATTTTTATAAATTAAAAAATTTCTATAAAAATTTTAAAATTTATATCTACAAAATTTGTATAAATTTTAAAATTTTAATTTTTTTTAAATTTTTAGATTTATAAAAAATTAAAGTTAAAAATTTTAAAATTTATAAAATAAAAAAATTTAAATTTAAAATTTTATAAATTTTAATTTAAATAAAAAAAAAAAAAAAAAAAAAAAAAAAAAAAAAAAAAAAGAAGATGGAAACAAGGTTATTCCCGGTTGGGGACAACCTTGTTCCCATCAATGGGGGGAATTGTTATCCCCCCTCCTTAACGGGCTATTCCAGAATAATCCGTTAAGGGGGATAACAAATCTTTTTTTTTTTTTTTTTTTTTTTTTTTTTTTTTTTTTTAATGTTTGGGGGATAAAGAGGGGATAAAGGAGTTATCCCCCTTTTATCCCCCAGCCAAACATAGCCTTAGGTACCGTTTAGTTCGGGGATTATGGGCTTGGGGATAAATTTTTTTATCCCTGGAATAACTTGCTATTCCGGGATAGTTAAAGATAAAAGAAAATTAATGTTTGATTTGTAAAGGTATTATTCTTAGGACTAGCTGAAATTGTGTTTGGTTCATTTTTCGAAATAAGCGAGAATAGTAAAAAAATAATAGTAATTATGATTTTAAAATAATAATATTTTATCTAATTAATTAATATAAAATATTAATTAAATAATAACTAATATTTGTATAAATTAAAGTTTATATTTTAGTAAATAATACCGTTTATTTTTAAAAAAATTAAAGTTAAAAATTTTAAAATTTGTATAAATTTTAAAATTTTTAAATTTATTAAATTTATAAATTTGTTAAAAATTAAAGTTACAAATTTAAACAGTTATAAAATTTAAAATTTCACTAAATTTGAAATTTTAAATTTTAATTATCTCGAAAAATATATAAAAGATGATGTAAAAATTTTAATTTTTAAATTTGTATAAATTTTTAAAAATTATAAAAAATTTAAAAGTTTATATATACAAATTTTGTATAAATTTTAAAATTTTAAAATTTTAAAATTTTTAAAATTTTTAGATTTATAAAAAATTAAAGTTAAAAATTTTAAAATTTATAAAATAAAAAAATTTAAATTTAAAATTTAGAATGTTAAAATTTATAGCTTTTATAAATTTTATTTTAAATTTTAAAAAATAAAAAATAGATGGAAATAAGGTTGTTTCCAGATGGAACAACCTTGTTTTCACCAATGGGATGAATTGTTATCCCCCGGTTTATTCCAGAATAGTCTATTAAGAGGGATAACAAATTTTTCCTTTTTTTTTTTTTTTATGTTTGGAAGATAAAAATGGAATAAATGAGTTATCCTTTCTTTATCCCCAACCAAATATAGTCTTAAAATTTAGTAGGTGGCTGGTGAAATAATATGATCTAAAAGATAAAAATGGTTAAAAAGAATAAATTTAACAACAGAAAATTTGATGATACTAACTGCTCGGTGCTACACACACCCTGTAGGGTTTAGTATTTTTTTTTAAAAAATAACAAGACTGAAAGTAAAGATGGCTCTTGAATAATGGGACTGCAAGATTACAACTCCGCTTGGATACTAAAACTAGCATTGACGCATTGTACGCACGTAAAATTAACATGTGGATTGCTTTTTCACAATAGATCTAAAACGGATTCAGATCTACAAAAAAAAAAAATTAAAATTAATTTTTTAAAAGTATGTACAAAATTTAATACGTAGCGACTGATTCGAAACTCTGTAATGAGATGTCGTTTGAAAGCATCCCACTCAAGTTTTGTACCTAAAATCAATATTAGAATTGCCCAATGAGCAGGTAGCTCGAGGTTGCTATAGTACACCCTTGTCCAATGGAACCAAAACTCGCGCGTGTGTGTGTGTGTGGGGAGGGGGGGTAGAGAGAGAGAGAGAGAGAGAGAGAGAGAGAGAGAGAGAGAGAGAGAGTAATAAGGCCACCAATCAATATCTTGGTTGGTAGTGCTGCAAAGAGTGCAGGGGCCATGTGCACCAAGCACAGCCACACGTGTCGACCATGTGAATGCACCTCCCTTAGCTATATAATCCCCATAATAATCAACCATATAATAATAGAGCCCAATAATAATAATCTTTTATATATATATATATAGAGAGAGAGAGAAAGAGTGTGTGTGTGAGAGAGAGAGAGAGAGAGGAACATGGGAGTGACATATTTGACATTCATTGAATTTTAAATTCAATATTAAAAGTATCTAACTTTTAGAATCATTTTATTTTAATTTTTATTCTAAAAATATTTTTTTTTTTTTAAGAAAAAGATAGTTAAGTTATTTGCTTTGAGTGGCATGAACTTGATAGCAAAAATGAGACAGTCAAGATAAAACATAAAAAAAATAAAACAATAAAAATAGAGAGAAGAAAAAGAATAGAGGGGAAGAGAGAAAGAGAGGATAGAAGGATTGAAGGGAAGGATTAAATTACATGTACACAATTAACAAAATTGTTTTAACAAGTACTATGCTAGTGAATGTACATCACAAAAGATCTGGATTAGGTTTGAGCTAGTTTTTGTCTTTCAAAAATAATATTTCATTTTATATTTTTCTAGTCAGATTATTTACCACGTAACTAAAAATTTGATGAATTCATTTATATATGCTCAATTTTACTACAACTTTCCTTCCAAACTCCTATTACACGGCACTTGGTTTATAATTCACCTGAGCTATAGAAAATAGCTATTTTTTTACCTCCAGGTGTAAATAAAGATAAAATGTAAAATGAAATACTTTTACGATTTTGGAGTTTTAAATGACAAACTTAAAAATTTTACGAACTTGAATAAAACTTTAACAAAAGTTTGAGTGCAATGGTGCATATTGCTCGTTAATTATGAATAATTAATACTAGGCATACATTTTATTTAGAATTTACGATTGATATATATTTTATTCATCTAAAAATAAATTTTTTTTACTAACCAAATTAATAAAACTAGTAAAATTTATCACACTCTAAAATAAATAAAATTTAAAATATATATTTTATTTAAAATATATAAGTAGTATTTTTTTTATTTTTTTTAAACCATTCGGGTCCCACGAGTTATGGGTGTGGTTTGGAGCAGTCGCATGTGCGAGCTAAATAAGTGATGGGACCTGACTCACCCTATTTAAAGCACCTCTATAGTGTTATATAGTTCCATGAACAAACACCTGAGTGTGAGCTTGTAGTGCCAATAAATTTTTTTTTTTATTTTTTTTTTTTTTCCTCTCTAGCAACTTAGTCTCAATTTAGAGTGAAAGGAGATGGGTCTCATCTTTCGGCATCTCGTCGTGGCGGCATTGAGCATCACGGTGGTCGCCGTCGACGGGTTCGCGCCCTCTGGGTGGACGAAGGCCTCCGCGACCTTCTACGGTGGTAGCGACGCCTCTGGTACAATGGGTACGGTTACGATACTAGATCTCATTGTAAATCATTCACAACTATATATATATATATATATATATAATTTAAATTTTGGTTACAAATTTTTTTAAAATTAAATTATTTTTATTTTAAAATAAATATTATATTAATTATTTAAAATTATTTTAAAATTTTTGGAGCTGAATTTTAGTGCAACGATCAATCGTTTATAGGTGGTGCATGTGGTTACGGTAATTTATACTCGGCTGGATACGGAATCAGGACCGCAGCCCTAAGTACAGCACTATTCAATGACGGAGCGTCGTGTGGGCAGTGCTACAAGATCATGTGTAACTACCGGGCGGACCCGCAGTGGTGCCTGAAGGGCACGTCGGTGACCATCACGGCGACCAATTTCTGCCCTCCGAACTACGCCCTCCCGAACGACGACGGCGGGTGGTGCAACCCGCCTCGCCAGCACTTTGACATGGCTCAGCCCGCGTGGGAGAAGATCGGCATCTATCGCGGAGGGATTGTGCCTGTCATGTACCAAAGGTTTATTGTTTTGTTTTTCTATTAATTGCTTCCTTGATTCATATTAATCAAATAAATGAGTCTACAACATATACATTTAAATTGAGTAGGTACATTATGACTATGACCAGGTTGTTTCGATCCCTAATTCCTTGACAAAGCTAGTCAATTGGTTGTGGTTTTATATATAAGATTTAAACTACTCAGGTGACCTTTTGAATTGGTCATTTTGGACAAGCAATAAAGCTTGGATCTTGTGACAAATCCTACACCTAATTTAAATTTCTTATTCATATACAGTAATTGAGTTTCAAATTCGAAACCTCGAGTATCAATTATTAAATCTTTTACCACTTGTACAAGAAATAATAAGTGATGTAAAATTTTTCTAACTTTGCTTTGCACAATATATAACTGAAGGGTTCCATGCAAGAAGCATGGCGGGGTGCGGTTCACGATCAACGGGCGGGACTACTTTGAGCTCGTGCTTGTGACGAAAGTCGGCGGCAGCGGTTCGGTCCGATCGATGGACGTGAAAGGGTCGCGGACTGGGTGGATGGCGATGTCGCATAACTGGGGCGCCAACTGGCAATCCAATGCATACCTGAACGGCCAGTCACTCTCATTCAGAGTCACCACCGGTGACGGCCGAACTCTACTGTTCCGGGACATCGCCCCGTCGAATTGGGCCTTCGGACAAACCTTCTCCAGCCCATTACAATTCACCTAAAATGGACCGGCCCAAGTTAAAAATGATTCTATTTTAGTGATATAGGTTTGGAAAATACTATTTGTACATCTCAAAAGGATGTGCATTTTACACATCATTCATTGATTGAATGGTGTGTAACTAGTAAAAACATTCCACCCATTGAATGGATGAGATATATATCATACACTTCTTTGGGAGTGTAGTATAGTATTTCTCTGTAAGTTTTTGCTTTGGCAGAGGCGTGCTTTAGGATTCAGCTAAAGTTGCCCGCCACCCTACTTATTGTTTTTAAGTAAGAAATAAAAATTATTATTGTTAATTATTTTTAAGTAATAAATTATTGTAAAAAAAAGAAGATAATGGCGTGTTTATTATTTTTATGTGACATAATTTAAAGTTTAGGATCGTGAGTTTAGAATTATTAATTGCTCTGCAATTTTAATATAGAAATTAAAGCGTCGAGTTCGAAATTTAATTATTTTATATTTTTATCTAAATTTATTTTAAAATAAATAAAATAAATAGCATATTATTTTTCTCTCAAAAAAAATTTAAAAAAAAATAAAAAAACAAAAAAATTGCATTCGACTTAAATTTTCTCAGCTAGAGCTCGAGTCCTGTCAAGGCTTGATCGGGCATATCTAAATATGAATTATATTCGCCGATGCAATTATTAAGTCTTTTAATAATGCAAAATTATTGATAGTAATAATGCTTTGATACTAATTATAATAATTGATATTTACTATAATATGTTGATGGTCTCTAACGTAGTAAACATCTTGATGGTTGATATTCGAGATTTTGAGTTCGAAATTTAGTTATTTTACATTTTCAGTTAAATTTATTTTAAAATCAACTAAATGAATATCATACTATCTTTCTCTCAAAAAAAAAAAAAAAAATTACTATAATATCCACCACATAAGTGAAAGCCTTTTTGATGCCTTAAGTAGTTGATGCAACCAAATCTACATCTAATAAATAAGGAAGTACCATTCAAATTACAAATGGTGTGCTTATTCAAACTTTTAAATAGAATCAAAATCTAATTTGGATAAACTCAGTTTCTAATTGAATTTTGGGTTATACTCTAAGCTCGGATTAGTTTTTCCAACCGAAATAATTGTTATTCTTCGGAATTTTAAACTAAAAAATTCAATACACCCCTTTAAGTTTGAGCTCCAAACTTTGATTTGCTACTCTAATAATACTATAAAAAATAATGTAAAACTTAAACTGTTTTAAAGAATAGTATCTTTTTTGGAACATATATCCCACACGTTAGTATATATCTTGGAGAAAAGACCGTGCCACAAGAGGGTTGATACACAATTCGGCATATTTTATTGTGACACTCCGATAGTTCCATATTGGATGGATAGAGTTGTGATTGGGTATATAAAAGACCATAAATACTAATAATAATAATTAGGTTTAAGTATTTTGGGTAGATGGTTTGGATCTAACGAGTTATTATTGTTAGTGGGTCAGGTTATTACATTTGGTATCAGAGCCAATCACTAGCCGGAAGTATGTGACGAGTCTCAACTGAGTTATGGGCTGAATGATAAGATGACAGACTATGCCAGAGTCTGAATGATAAGATAACATACTATGTCAAGATCTAAATGACAAGATTAACAAGACAAGTCTCACATCGCCTGATAATTTTAGACTATGTTTGTGATTGGATTGATGAAAATATCAGGTCTAAACGGGAATGAGTATATAAGAAATTATGGACACTAATAATAATAACTAGATTTAAATATTTTAGGTCGGTGATTTAAGTCTAACGAGTTATTATTACTAGTGGACCGAATTGTTACACATGTGAAGTATTATACATGCGGAGTATTACTGATAAATTTGGCAAGTAATATAGCCTTTCAATCCAAACTACATGTGCCTGAAGTATGTTAGCATTTAAACATGTCTTGTAATGGCTTTGGAAAGGTCAAGGAATTGGGCCCTGTTGGAAAATTCGGTATTCACTCTGGTATTAAATTCTGTAAATTCGTAACTCGCTTCGGTACCGTAATCCGCTTCGTTACCCCCTAGAGTTGGGGTTACACAACGGAAACGTCAAATTAGATTTTTTTATCAAAAATCCGTCTCCTCAACAAAACTGGAACCAATTAATACAATCACAAACAGAAGTAAACCAAAACAAAAAATATGTGGGTGAAATAAGATTCATTAACCAAGAAAAGAATTACACCGACTACTCTTTCCTTCTGCAATAGAGTAGCTTCAACTCGAACCCTCCTCCTGAATCTCTTTCATCCTTCTTTCGTTTTCTATAAACCTAAAAAACTATGGGTGTGGTTAAATCCTATCCCCCACCACCTCCTTTGGTGTTACCACCATCGTGAGTGTGGATACCACTATATGGGAGTGGCTAAATCCTAATCCCCACCACCTCTATGGGTATTACTACCACTGTAAGTGTGGTCATCTTAACACCACCTTAAAATAATAAGGTATAAGCTATATTTATAACTTACATCAAAAGCTATTCAAATTCTAATCTAAATAAATTTTTATTCTAATTAATATTTAAATCTTAACAAACTTATTTTTTAAAAATTTAAATATTAATCTTAATTCAATTAGGATTTAATTATAAATCTAATCAAATTCTTACTTGCTCTAAAAAGTAGTTAATTATTTGGCCCCAATTCTACATTTATTTTTAGGAAAATGCTACTTGTACACCCGTAAGGGGTGTACATCTCACACCCCCACCCATCTAAGGGTGGGGGTGTGATGAGGGGTCACTTGATGTGACCCGTAAAAAACATCGCCACCATTAAAGGGGTGGAGATGTAGGATGTACACCCCTTCGGGGTGTACATGTAGCAATCCTCTTATTTTTAACAACCGTTACTTTTAGTAAAACATTTAATAAATTAAATATTTTGATACTTATACTTCAATAGAAAATCAAAATAAAATTGCGAGGCTTACAAATAGAAACTCCAATCGAGTGCTTCTACTTCTCCTATAAAGAGAAACAGACACAAGAGTTGTAATGTAATATTTTTTTTAAAAAAAATGAAAGTGTTATTCTTACTACACTTACTATATACCTATAATTAATTAGCTTGGAATTTAATGCAGTGATATGCAATTTCAATGATCTAATTTGCTAGCTAGGATATATTTAATTACTAGGGTTTGAGGTGAGATGAATCACAATGCTAGTTTCTAGAACCATAAAGTGAGTGTCACAAAGAGAAATTGGACCATGCACTATAACAAAATTAGGTTATAAAAATACATATTTATGATATTTTTTTTGTAAGTATTTTATTTATAGTCCATATATATTCAAAATTAAATTATAGAGACACAATTTTAGAATACATTATAGTAATATATCGTTATACACCCTAGCGATGGCATATATAGCGGCACTAATGATAAGTGTCGATATTTTTTTCACTAATATTTTTTTAAATTTTTAGCAACACTTAAAAGTATCGCTATAGTATAGTTTTGTTGTAGTGATACTAATTACTATGTGAATATACATGTATTGCATTAGATTAATGTTTAAGAAAAATTCGGACTAGGTGGCAAATGGAAAGATTTTAAGTTTTTATATAGTAAATTATGGTCTTAATTTGTTGACGACAAAAAGTCGAGCCAATTTTTTTTTTTTTTTTTTAAAAAAAAAAGATAGTAAGTTATCTCATATCGTTTATTTTCTTAAAAAACCAGCTTAATTAAAATATAAATAACTAGGTTTCGAGTTGAGACTTCGAATATCAATTATTAAGTTTTTAGTCAACTGTATTAAAATAGTTTTAATGGATTTTTTTTTTTTTAATCTTCATATAAATATGTATGAACTTATATATCAATATATAGGAACAAAGTCAAATAAAAAACCAAGCTCATCAAATGGTTGTATTCATATTAAACAATTGGTTTAGTCAGGTTAATTTAAGAATAATGTCAAACTAATTAAGTTCAAAAAGAATATCATGCTGGCTTTTCTCATTAATTTTAGATCATTTTTGTTTTTGGATCTTTCCATATTAATGTTAGCCCAGGTATCAAGGTCCATTTGCCATTAATGGAGAGGAAGTGATTTCTCAAGATGGATTTTTTTACAAAAGAGGAAAATGCTATGAGATTTTGTCCCCTCAATTCATTGGAGCAAAGTACTACCTACACTTGGCTAGGAAGGCATTTGGAACTTGAATGAGTCATTACACTATTCCATATCTCTTAGCTCAGGTGTATAGTGGTGGCCTTTGGGGTCACTTGA
>CM055071.1:3650623-3818123 GCA_029204045.2 Tillandsia leiboldiana
ATATATATATATATATATATATATATATATATATATATATATATATATATATATATATATATATATATATATATATATATATATATATATATATATATATAGTTAGGCTGTAATACTATCGATAACAAATAGGCTCCATTGTCACCTATTTATTTTCGATGATAGAGTTTCTAAAATAACGATCGACACCATTAAATAAGATCTATATCATTTAAACCATCTGCAAATCAAATGTTATACTTTTTTTATGTCCTTTTCGTGTTTATCAAGTGGACATAAAAAATAAACAGCTGAAAATAAATATCTTTCAAAGAATGATCAGAGTCTTATAATAAAGATCGAGAGTACAAATATTTTATAATCCTTTGATCATTAAATCAATAATGTTGAAAAAATTTGAAATTTGATTTCTAAATATTTTCACTGGTCTAAATCATATTTAATGATGCCAATCGTCAATTCGAAAGCTTCATTATAAAAAACAATATATATATATATATATATATATATATATATATATATAACTCGACTACTATGCTATCTATAGTACCAAGTCTTTTGTGCTATTAAATTTTTGACTCTTAGATGAAGCAATGTGTGGTTAGAATCATAATGAGCCCCTAAGATTTAGTGGATGGTTGAAAAAATAGTATAATCTAAAAGTGAGAAAAGATCAAAGGGGTAGATCTAACGGTGGAAAACTTGGTAGCATCAAGTGCTTTGTGCTATGGATGGCATAGTAGCCGGGCACACACACACTCTCTCTCTCTCTCTTCTTTCTCTCTCTCTATATATAGTAGGACTAATGTGCTATTAGGAGCGTGAAGGTCTCCGTGCTTCTAAATCGTTTTTCAATTATGGAACTTTCGAATCGACGATCTAGCATATCTGAAGTATTTAGAAAATAAATTGTATGATTTTTCGTTATTTTTTATCTAGTGATCGAAATGACTAAAAATGAACGGCTAAAAATAAAAATTTTACATAAAAATATGATATAACACTAAAATTTTTTATCAGAAATATTGATTATGCAGTGCTTACATATTTTGGGCTTTCGGGTCTGGCTCGGGCCAGGTTTGGACATATCCAAATAGGCCCAAAACTTTTTCGGATCTAAATTTTTAAGCTCAGTCTAGATCCAAAATTGATCCAAAATTACAATTTTAATACCGAAAGACCAGCCCATACATTGCCCATCGGGCCGGGCCTTGTTTATATCCTGGCCCAGTTCCACCCTAAGTGAGAACCAACTAATTTTTTTTTTAAAAAAAATTAAGCTACTAAAAAATCATGCATGTTTTAATTATTTCTTTTTGTTACTTGTCAAATACTACCGCATCAATTTCTACGGACCTAAGTTTTCATAAAAAAAATTAAATATTTCACATAGTATTAAAGAGCATGGTGCATATCCCAAATTTAAATTCACATATATATTATGAGTCTACCAACACTTAAAATATATAAATATTAGAGTATTCATATTTTAAAATCTTTTTAAAAAATTGCCTTTTAATAATTCCCAATCACCACTCCTCTTATTTCATAGGCAAATTTTGACCACAAAATCAGGACGTTGGATGAAAAGAAACATAAATTATTGCTCTATATATAAGTTTTCACCACAATAAAAAAAAAATTGCACTCATTGTGTGGCATCCTAAAACTTTAAAATAATTTTATATAAAAAAATATAATGAGATTAGACTTTTTTAACTCCATTATAGTATTTTATAAGATTGTGGCGTCCTAATTTTTCAGAATATCATCTATTCTAAAACTATTCTACCTCTAACACGCTTAACTTTCTTAATCTTTTAAATTTTACTATCCAAAATGCTATAGTCAGATTAAGAAATTTAGTCATATTATATCATTTATATATAGAATTAATCCAAATTTTGGGAGTGTTATATTCTTTTCCCTTTAAGTCCTGACATCCACGTCAGGCTCAAGCACACTCACAACTATCCGGCGATATGAGACTCGTCTCGCTAGCCTTAGTCGACCTTGTGGGGAGTTTTATTCCACCCACAACAGTCATTAGTCAAGGAGCCGCGCTCTACTCGCTATATAACCCTGGCTCAGCTGAGACGAGTCTCACATTTCCGGCTGGTGATTGACTTTGATACCAACTGTGACGCCCCAACTTTTTAGGGGATCATCCATTCTAAAACTACTCTACCTCTAACACGCTTAACCCTCTTAACTTGTTGGATCTTACTACCACCCAAAATGCTATAATCGGGTTAAGAGATTTAGTTCTATTATATCATTTATATATTTGACTATCTAAATTCCGGAGGTGTCACAGCGGTGATTAGACTTAATAGGTTAAGAGAGTTAAGCGTGCTAAAACTATAGTAATTCTAAAATTGAAGAATACTGAAAAATAGAACATCATAGTTGATAACATAACTAATCACTAGCCGAAAGTGTGAGATAAGTCTCGACTGAATTAAGATTATATAGAAAGTAGAACGCAACTTCCCGACTAATGATCGTTATGGGTGGAGTGTTACAGCTCCCCACAAGGTCGACTAACACTAGTGAGACAAATCTCACATCACCTGTGAGTGTACTTGCGTCTTCGAAATTTAAAATAGTTCTATATAAAATTTTGGACGGTGACTAAGCTTAAGAGGTTAAAAAAATTAAGCATACTAATACAGTTCTAAAATGAATGTCCTCCTGAAAAATAGAACGTCACACATTATTATAAGAGCAATGCTACTCATACATCCCAAAAAGAGTGTATGATGCACATTTCACTCATCCAAGGATGAGGTATCATTTACTGGTCACTTCGAAGTGACCAATAAAATTTATCCCACCCATAAATACGTGAAGTATAAGATATATTTTTTTTTTGAAATATACAAGTAGCTTTTTTTTTATTATTAATCCACGTCATATCAATTTTTTTAGATTATTAAAATTTGTCAAGATTTGTAGACTAAAAAATTCTTGGGTGCAAGATATAGACCAAAGGAATTTTTTTACTATATTCAGGGTGTTTTTGGTTGGTCCTAAGATATATAAAAAATTATTTTTTGACTTAAGAATTAATTTTTCGTGTGTTTTTTTATTGTAAAACAAATTTTCAAAATTTATTTTTTACCGATTTAAAAAATATTAAGTAATTTTATTTTTCGTCGATTTTTAATAAAAAAAAAATAATTAAATTGTATAATTTTTTTTTTTTTATCGAACAAACCAAATAAAATAATATAAAACGTTCTTAGTCACTAACTCACCCTAACCGACAATACGGATGAAACCAGAGATTTGTCCTTGGAGGGGCCAAAATTTTGTAATTAAAAAAAAATTACGTGATAAATTAATGGTTAATTAGAGATTTAATTAATTTTTGTTGCTATTCAAGTTTTATAAAAAAATAATTTGAATCAATTGACGACCAGTTATACAAAATTTATATGTTTAATAAATTTATTTTCTAAAGTAATTCAATTTAACTAAATTCTTTGCATGGAGTATTTTCTATGAAATTATAATTGGCATCCAACCCTAATTACCCAAATATGCTATCTGATTTGAGGTTATGATCTTATAAGTTATTTTCCCATAGATCCCTACAAAAAAAAAATTTCGCAACAAACTTCATATGACCTAATAATATAGGACTAAATTTGAAATTTTCAAAAAGTCAGGAGGGCCATGGCCACCATCAGCTATAATATTTGAGCATAGTCTGTCACATCAACCTTTTTTAAAAAAAATTACTAAATTTTTTTTATTTTTTTTTGAATTCTAAAATATTTTGAGATATACAATTACTATTTTTTCATAACATATTAACAATATGAATTGAGTAATTTAATTAATTGGTAAATACAATTCAAAATACCATAAAAATTTATCAATACATCAATAATATTATAATTACATGAATCTATTTGTGGAAGGACCTAAGATTTTCCAATTTATGTTTGCAATTTCTCATATGAATATAGGCCATTTACTTGAAACAAAACTTAATAATATACTAGTAAAAATATCCGCGTATTGCGGCAGGTATATGTTGTTGAATCAATCAAATTCAATAAAAATAATAAAAAATTAATAAGCTAAAATTCCAACCATGGATATTTTTTTCTCCGAATTTGTAACTTATGTATCCTAAATTTTCTAAACCATCATTTCCATTCTCCAATTATAATTAATAAAATATTTAATTAAAATTTTGTTAGATAAAAAAAGAATGTGTAGGGAGATGACTAGACGTACTGTAGGAAAAAAGTAAGGACAAAATGAGGGAACGTATGGTAGAAAAGGAAAAGAGGGAAAAAAAATTCCAGAAAGTTTATAAGAGTGTAGAAAAATTCATGAAGCAGCAAAAAAAAAAAAAAAAAAAAAAAAAAAAAAAAAGGTAAAAATTCATATAGATTAATGGATATCCACTTCATTAAATTAGCACTTCTAGTATATATCCACTTCATTTAATTAGCACATGCGTGACCTGCTTTTCAGGAGCTCCATTAACCGATTAATTGGTTATTGTAGACCCAATAACTTATTAGGCCTAATTTACTATATACTTCCATACCTAATTATAATTATTCGATGTAAAATTATTCTTAAGCCCTTAATATCACATGCTTTTTCCTTTTCAACCATAATATTTTCGTCAAACTCAATTATATAATTATATATACAGGCAACGTGAGACGTCATCAACCTACTTACCAAGAAGTCATACATTACCTCGGATTCGGCGAAAATTCGGTATGAATATAATACGGATAAAATTCGTATCATAATTTTAAAATTTGTTGAAAAATTCGGCTAAAAAACGGGCTCGTCAATTATTCGGATATGTGATTTATACGGAAATAATACGTTCACTAATTAAAAATCCAAGATAAAAAATTTGGCTATTAAATTAAAAAAAAATTAAAAAATTTATACTATTAGTATAAACAATTATAATTTTTTAAAATAATTTAATCAATTTAATTTAGAAATAAATAAAATATTCATTTAGAACAAAAAGAAATAATTTTAAATTATTCCGGACAAATAATTTTAATTCGGATTCTCAATAATTCGCGAATAATTCGCGAATTAACTAACTATGCTTTGAAAAAGAACGAATTTTTCACCCAAAAATTCGTAATTCGTGAATAATTCGCGAATAATACTTTTTGACTAAAAAATTCATGAATTATTCCGAATTTTTGGAAAAAGTCGGAAACGGCGCGTTTAATTCGGATTCTCAATAATTCGCGAATTAACTAACTATGTACATTACTAAGCGCATAGCTCAATTAACTAGATACTGTAAATCCAATAAATTGTTGAGCATAATCCACTAGCCAAAATGTTATAATCTGGTCATTGAGTCTAATCTCTTCAAATTTATAACTAGATGATGTAAAATTATTCTTAAACTTTAAAAGGTAACATGTCATTATGTCATATACCAAAAGGCATTATTTTTTAGGGTGCTTTTGGTAAGAGGTTAATAGTTTGATGGCTAAAAATTTATAGAGTAATTTATTAGAGTAATCATTATTATTTCTGTAAAAAAAAAAAAAAAAAAAAAAAAAAAAAAAAAAAAAAAAATCTTTATTTTTGTTTGTTTTCTTCAATGGAAAGCATTACAAAAAAATAATATTTTTATCTCTTTTCAATATGAACAGATTATCTAAATATGAATAGAAATTAAAAATATTCATTTAACTTATGAAGACAATAGATCAAGAAAAAAAAAATAGAGAAATCAAATAAAATTCAATAAAAAATAACTACAAAATAATTATCCAGATCTATGTAATCAAATAAATATAAAAAATAAAAAATTATAAAAAGAGATAAATTAAAAAAGATAACTGTAGAACAGAATCAAGCCGGAGTGGATGCGGGTGACCGTGAATATAACAGTGAAAGTGATTTTGACGAAAAAATGAAAAAAGAGATAAATTAGAAAATTTGATTTTTTTTTTTTTTTTTTTTTTTTTCATTTCTTCTCATTGCACGGGGTAGGCATTAACCTGGCTCCTCTATAAATTAACTCTTAACTCCACTTTGAACGTAAAAAAGTAAAAAAAAAAAAAAAAAAATAAAAAAAATTAATGCGAATAAAAATTAATTATTTTATCATGTCAAATAAAATTAATAGAATATAAAATATTTTGAATTAATGCCCTTAATATTAGGAAGAGTTATAACAAAGATCCACAAAAGCCAGTGCAACTCGATCAAATAAATAATCCAAATGACACGTACGCATAAGAGTTATATAAAAAAGTTAACCCCTGTCCCTGCTGCACACCTCTCGTTAGGTGTGTCCCCTCCTTAATTTGCTTACAGGCTACATATTAAAGCCTACGTATATACATTACCCCTTACTTTTAACTAAAAATATATACTTCTCGCTAGATACCACACCTACCTATACCCTACAACACAACAGCTACTACGTCCCATGCACGTAGGGTTCTTAAAACTCAAGTGTACAATTGTACATACACTGTGCATCACCTTTTTCTCTGCTCCAGTTACACAATTACACTGCTTGTGTTCTTCGATCTCTCCATTACTTCACACTACCCAAGTACGTGCCACTACTGCATGCATTCATGTACCCATTACACTATAACAAAATTGGAAAATGCTACTTGTACACCCGTAGGGGGTGTACATCTCACAACCCCACCCATCTAAGGGTGGGGATGTGATGAGGGGTCACTTGATGTGACCCGTAAAGAACATCGCCATTATTAAAGAGGTGGAGATGTAAGATGTACACCCCTTCGGGGTGTACATGTAGCATTGCTCAACAAAATTAGGTTATAGGGGGCATGTTTATGACACTTTTGTATAAGTGTTTTATTTATATTTCATCTATATACATTTTTGGGACACATTACAAAAATGTGTCGCTATATACCCTAACGACGGCACATAGAGCAACACTTATAATAAGTGTCGGTATTTTTATCAGCGACATTTTTTTTAGATTTTAGAAATATTTAAAAGTATCGCTATAGCCTAATTTTGTTGTAGTGAATGATATAATTTTGATACGCGCTCTGATACCATATTTTGAACATTTATAACTCATTTTGAGGCGATACTAATTATTAAAATTTTGCAACGAAAGCGATAAATTATATTTTTATTATAAACATATCTCTACAACAAAAAACTGATATAATTATAAAAAAAAAATACGAATAAAATAAGATTTATTAACTAAAAAAATAAGGAAAATGCTATGTGTACACCCGTAAGGGGTGTACATCTCACACCCCCACCCATCTAAGGATGGGGGTGTGATGATGGATCACTTGATGTGACCCGTAAAGAATATCGCCACCATTAAAATGGTGGAGATGTATGATGTACACCCCTTCGGGGTGTACATGTAGCATTGCTCAAAAAATAATTACACATATCTAGAATTGACAATACTATATGGGTGTTGATAAATCGTACCACCACAATCAGAAAATAATAGTATCTATACAATATTTATAGCTTACATAAAAAATTATCCAAATTCTAATCTAATTAAATTTTATTCTAATTAATATTTAAATATTAATTAATTTAGTTTCAACATATTTAAATATTTATTTTAATTAAATTGGGATTTAACTATAAATTTAATCAAATTCTAACAAAAAAAAAATTACTAAGTGTACAAAAAAAAATCTGTAAGTTTTAAGTTCAAGAAATTTTAGGATTTATCAAATCTTTTTTAATTTTGTTAGCAAAATAAAGTGATGAAATAAGTAGAAAAAAAAAGTGGCTTTTAGACTAAAGAAGTTGTAGCATTACAATCCAAAGTAGGTAATAGATATAGCATTGCTAAAATGTGATCTAGTATTATAATCAACTTATTACTATACGCATAATGTGATATTACGTACAAAAATTTTTTAAAAAAAATTATTGTAATTTTTCACTACTAGTAACTTAAGGCCATCAACTATCTGAACACAAGCCTCGTTTTTGCTTTTTTTTTTATTAAATAAGCTGAATATGAGTTGACTCATTAAAATATTATGTTGAAAAATTTAATTCGTAATTGGCTTATCTATTAACCAGTCAAACACAAACTGGCTCGTGGACAGTAAGTTAGCTAGATTGCGAGTCCTAAGTACTACAGAATGAAAAGTTTAAAAAAAAAATTAAAAAATAAAATTTTAATATTTAAGATATTTAAAATTATAAATTTTAAAATTTTATTTTTTTTATTTAGTAAATTTAAAATTTTAAAATTTTTTAATACATTTTTTTATATACAGTAAAATATAAATTTTAATATATTTTTTTAATAAATATTTTAAATTAAATATTTAAAATCATATAAGTAAAATTTTTATTTATT
Organism: Tillandsia leiboldiana; assembly: GCA_029204045.2. NCBI lineage: Eukaryota > Viridiplantae > Streptophyta > Magnoliopsida > Poales > Bromeliaceae > Tillandsia > Tillandsia leiboldiana. The sequence continues at coordinate 3,658,986 of CM055071.1, forward strand.
TTAAAAAACTATTATGGTTAAGAATAATTTTATTATTTAATACAATTACTACTCTCTATTCATTTTATTCTCTATTATCATGCCAAATATATTTTTACAATAGTTACAGTTAATTTTCATATTTATACTTATTTCCGATTTAAGTAGTTCTCTTTTATCTCACACCCAAACGATAACTAAGATTTCAAGCTAAAAATATTAGTTTATATTCAACTTATTTATTAAACAAGTAATTGATACCGAACTCATTTAAAGTCGAATAGGAGTTGGTCCATAAACAATAAGTTGGATTGGTAGTTTATAACGGACACTACAAATAAATTAATTTAATATAATAAAAAATTTGTACGATGATATTTTTTAAAATATCAATATTTTTTATATTATAAAAATATTTGAAAATGAAAAGGTCTTTATATTATTATTATTATTTTTAAGTGAACTCAACCTGTCCACAATTCCAAACCGATCCGTGTAAAAAGTGTGTATGGGACCAAGTTGTCATATAGGTGTATTATAGGGGCTGCTACCACTACATAGACATAGTACACCTTAAAATGGTAAATCTCTCTCTCTCTCTCTCTCTCTCTCTCTCTCTCTCTCTCTCTCTCTCTCTCTCTCTATCTCTCTATCTCTCTAGATCCTCTGGTTCTCTCTCTACTCCCTAGATTATCGCGTACCTTTCAAAGGGCACAGAGAGGGGGTATCTATGCGCCGGCCTTTCCCTGCTAAGCTCTTACTTCATTTCTCTCCCAGGGAAAAATCCCAGCCCAAGAATCAGCTTTAAAGACACAACAGAGAGATAGAGAGAGAGAGACCCTTCCTGCTGCTGCTGCTTCCTCTTCTTCTTCTTCTTCTTCTTCTTCTTCAGATAACACCTATTGGGCTCACCACCTACGCAAGTTAGAAATTAATATTGCTTAGACCTTATCCACCACGTCATCTGTTTGACGGCATGCAGGCGCTGGACAGGGCCTGTACTCAAATTGTGATCAGTCGAATCGATAGGACTGTGAGCCAGTGATTCAGCTGCATGCAAACCGGTGAATAATTAATTTGGATTAATCTGATCCTGCTTAATTAACTATGTCTTAATTTATTGAAAAATATTTGATCGCTTTTGTCGAGTAAATTTTAAGATCAATGGTGCATATATAATCTTATATTGACCTAAAGTTCATCTATATTCTACTGATGTATAATCATAATCCATTATCAGATAGATACAAGTAGCTACGCAAGTTCTCATCTAAATTAAATATGCATGGCTTTTTTTTTCCCTGGTTTGGTCCACAGGTGAAGTGGTGGACCTGGCCCTAGTTAACAATTTCTGGACTCTAGCCATCTCCAAAGGGCATCCCAACCATCCACATCACTCACTTGATCATTAGCTAGCTAGCTAGCCCTACTTTCACTGTTCCATACACTCATAGCTCTCTCTCTCTCTCTCTCTCTCTCCATTATTTAAGCCTTGGATTCGATGGGTGTGTTGAGATAATATATCCATGAGAGGAGTTGCACCACCAATCACCAGCAAATGGAAGCATTAATGCTTTGCTTCCCCCACACATCCTTGGAGCTGAGTTCAAGCAATAGAGAACTCGATGTTCAAATATTGGTGGAGATTTGCTCCATTCTCCTCAGTGAATAATACCATGCATGGAGATGAAGAGCTTCCCATGTTGTATCCATGATTAATATTACTATGTATTTTCTTTCTTATTCACTACAAGGGCTCCCTGTCTCTCCAAAGTTGTACTTGGTTGATGCGTCATGTTATCAACATAGCTTATTTTGATGTTGACGGATGAGTTTATTAAATCTGATCATTATTCACTACTGAATTTGACTAGATTTAATAAATATAATCTGTCTCTAGTAAATATGGATATGCTAATATCTCTTTCTTTCGATAATGCTTGTAATAGTTTATAGGTCTACATATTCAAGCATTTGTATTAATGGTTAAGGACTTAATTTAATGTATGACACTGATCCACTGATGGGTTTTCTGTTTTGTTTCTTTGCATGAATCAATATTTATACAGCAACAGTGGAAAATTTTTTGGTTCATTTTAGGCTTCGCTTTGATGAGCATATAAAAAAGGTGGCAAGGCATGGAAAATTTTGTGATTTCTTAATTATGATTATCAAGAGTAATTAACTTACATGCTTATAGTTCTTATTCATAATAGCATGATATATATATATATATATATTGGTTTGAACTTTTCTCGATTGCGTATTTAACTATGTGCATCTCTTATATCCAGTTTTGATCCCGCAATGTTGGTCGACTTGTAGTTTTTCTTGTTTCTTTATGACCTGATTTGTGCAATATAAATCTTGGTAATAAAATTTCCACCATTTAATAACTTAATCTGGCATTTTTTTTAAAAAGGTGAGCATAGCATTATTCATAGACTTTGAAATATTAAAAATAAGATTATTTTTCAGCTGTACAGGTCTGAACCCCTCTACGCTGTTATATGGGCTAGAAATGTGCTAGCGCAGTGAGCGAATCTCTAACGAGTCTTTTTTTTTTTTTTTTCACATTATTTTTTCTAAAAATTTTACTATCTTCTAATTTATGCTCGTAATTAATAAAACGGATAACTCTCTATCTTTTTCTCAAATAAAAAAAAAAAAGTATTATTCATAGACAGAGTTCCCCTTTGAACAATAAAACTTGAAATGGAAGCTCAGATGGCCAATATGTATAAGAGCAATGCTATCTCTCCATTAAACTAAGAAGGCAAAAACAAGTTGCACAAACAAAAGATGAATGAGTAGATTGCAACAAAGCAATGCATTGTAATAGTAAAAGTGAAAAAAAAAAAAAAAAAAAAAAAAAAAAGTTAGAATGAAACCAAGTATGCTTTCTACTTACTAGGGCAGTTTGGTAAGGAGGAGCTATCTGCTGTGTCATTTTTTAGAAATGAACTCAGTTAAAAATAGAAATGAACTCAAATTTTAGCACGGGATCTCGGGCCTTTAGCCAACTCTTGCACTAATTATGACCGGTTGAGATTACAGAAATCGTATTCTAATATTATTTCATCAATAATCCACTAAATTTTAGAGGATTATTATCATTCTACCAGCACATGTTTTCATTGAAGGATCGAAAAATTAATTGTATAGTAATACTATATATATATATATATATATATATATATATATATATATATATATATATATATATATATAGAGAGAGAGAGAGAGAGAGAGAGAGAGAGAGAGAGAGAGAGAGAGGGGCTTGTGTGCTTTTAAAAGTGTAGTGACCTTCTTGCTATCAAATCGTTTTTGATGTTAGAACTTTCAAATCAATGATCAACTCTATTAGAATTAACCTAAAATATTTAAAATATTTGTAAAATATATTTTATATTGTTTTAATATCATTATCTAGTGATTGAAGGAGCCCTAAAACAACAATTTTAATAATTATGTGAGTCGTTTATAAATTTAATAATATAAAAATATTCAAATCACGTAAAATTTTTTATACTATATAAAACAAAATTAATATTTTAAATTTAAAATTTTAGTATCATATCACCACTTTTTATGAAATTTATATTTTCGGCCGTTGATTTTGAGACTCTTTGATCACTAAGTAGATAATATCGAAAAAATTATAAAATTTATTTTCTTGATACTCTAAATATTCTAAATTAAATCTAATGGAGTCAATAATCGATTCGAAAGTCTCAAATAAAAAACAACTTGATAATATAGAACATCCGTATTTCTAAAAACACACATGCCAAAAACTCTCATATATATATATATATATATATATATATATATATATATATATATATATATATATATATATAGTTAGTTAGGCTGGAATACTATTAATAGTACCAAGTCATTGGTATTATTAAGTTGATTAAAAAATGTATGGTTGAGATGATAGTAGGTCCCCTGGGTTTAATAGGTGATTGAAAAATAATAAATCTAACTGATAAAAATGATCAAAATGCTTGATCTAAAGATAGAAAACTTAATAGCACCAATAACTTAATATTATTAATAGTATAGTAGCCGAACTCTCTCTCTCTCTATATATATATATATATATTCCTAAAAAGGCCCTTTAATAAAGGAGTGAGTGAGGGTTAGAATATATTCCTTAGGAGCCCCTTTAATAAAAAGGCATGTGAGGGTTAGAATATATTCCTTATATTGGTTGCGACAGCAGTACCAACCAACTGTATTAGACAGTGACGGTCAATCTGAAAGGTAGGACAAATAACTTTTTGAACTATCACGGAAAAATCCGAAATATATATCTATCTTTTTAGCCCAATAACCCGTAATACCAAACGGGCCCTAAATTTGGAAATTGTCAATGGGCTTGGTACGCCGAGTGTTAGGCCCAATTAAGTGTAGCCCAATTAAAAAAAAATGAAAAAAAAAAAAAAAAAAAAAAAAAAAAAAAAGAAAACCCTAAAACTCTTCTCTCCGAACACACAGAAAGCGTCCGAGGAGGAGGAGGAGGAGGAGGAGGGGGATTGGAGAAGGAGCATCGTCGCCACACCGAGATGATCGTGTGCGTCGCCGTCGTAGGGAATCAGGTCCGGTGCTTTAAATCTCGCGCTCATGATTGATGATCCCGATCTTGATCTCTCTTAATCTCTATTATTACTGGAATCTAACGGCCCAGATCTGATCACCCTCGTCCTCCTCTCGCACAGAACAATCCGGTGTACCTGCAGAGCTTCACGGAGGCCGACGACGCCCTGAAGCTCCATCACATCGTCCACTGCTCCTTGGACGTCATCGACGAGCGAGGTCCCCCTTTTTACTTTTCTTTTTTAATTAATAAAAAAAAAATTAATTCTCCTTTTTCCATTACAGATCTATTCGAAGAACAACGAACGAAGTATCTAAATTTTATAATTTTTCGACATAGTAAATACTTTACTTGTACTGATGCTACAGATTTTTATTAGTTCTCTTTAGTTATTATGAGCGTAGCATTACTCGATCTGTGAAAATAGATCCGAGCATTTTACTACATATTTTGCGTTTTGAGATTGGAATTATATTTACAAATGCAGATTATTAGATGAATCAGATTTCGAACATATTCGCATTTGTACGATGTATAAAAGTGTTATTACAGATATGATGTTGGGTATCATCAGGTGAATGTTCATGAAAAATCTATGCCTTGTAGAGAGATAAGATATACATATCTTGATTTGTGTAGCTTTAGATCAATCTGTCGTTGTTGATACGAAGAATCTGTCATAGAAAGCTCAGTCATGGTTACGAATTTGAGTCGCGCTTTTAAATCTTTAATTCTGATGCCGTCCTGTTTCGGTAATGCTTCATCGGCTACACTTTTAAAGAACAAGAAAAAAAAATTCAGGATCTAGTAATAATTGTCTTTGCTCAATGTCTTGTGATTACTGTGAATTGAACGAGCCATTTGTGTATGATTCACTGCATTGCGGCTTATTTTTGGTTGTGTTTTTTCTTTCGCTAGTAAACAATCCTAAGAGAAGTGGGCCGACTCTGAACGAGGCGTTTCTGGGTCTTCTATATCCAGCTGAGAACTACAAAGTGTAAGCTCTTCGAGAACGTTCGTGAACTGTTCTATATATTCTATTCAAAATAGCTTGATTATCATTTATCGCCACGCAGCTCAGGGCGAGAGGGCATAAAAAGGTTATAAATTCTTGCCCGTGGAAATCTTATTCCCAGGAGATACTGTTGGCTATTTATTTATGGGTTAAAAATAGGTCCAACTCCTGCCCGTGACAATAGGCCCAGGAGACTAATAAGTTGAGTAGGGCTGCGGTCCACAATAGACCTAACGGCAAGAGGCCCAACAATAGACCCAACGTCCAGGTGGGTTGAGTCCGGTCGAGACCCGTGGGCGCTGTGTCTATACGCTTTAAGTGAATTAGTTGCGTATTTCTAAAAGCTCGAGCTTTTGGAACTAATGGTTAGCGCCAACGATCCTACAGATACCCCATGGTAATATAACATGCCTACAATTTAGAAATCAAGTATAGTTTTGTCGCATCCCAATAGGCGTCTTACACCCTGCCGAACTGAGTTGCATGGCGGCAAATAGAAAATGTTGAGCGTTCCCAGAATTTCTAGTGCGTCTAAAAGTTAGTCGATACAAGTTTTGTTCTTATCGCTTTATATGCTTTGTAGATATGGATATTTGACTAACACGAAGGTGAAGTTCATTATGGTTACGACTGATCTAGATGCGAAAGATGCGGATGTACGAAATGTAAGTTGTTTTTTTATACATTATATTTTGGTTATTTTGTCAGTGTTGTTGTTGTTGGAGACTGCAGAGTCTTGTTAATGAGGTTAAAGATGCGTGCTATCTTCGTTCTAATTTAAGTAATTCTGCAAAATTATTACAAGAATGTTTCGGTTCTGATTCGGATCCCACCCTACGTCATGGTATTTCGGCAATATTGGATTCTAATTGATTTGAATTAGTTTTCAAAAACTGAAATGCTCTAGCCACAAACACAGGTAGCTTGCTAAGATTGAGAGTTTAGTTCAACTTGGCTCTGAACCGTCGGATTCAAAACATGCCATTTTTTCTGCAGATTGTGTTGGCTCAGAATATAGGCGAGACCGTGTAGTACCAAATTTGTGCTATTTGATTGAATGCTTAGACTTTCTCGCCCTTTTTACTGCCAACGTTGGCGATTGGAACAAAATGCTACGAGAGTGAAAATTACTTGGAAGCTTTTGTGATAGCATGATGATGGAACTTTGCAACAAAATGTGTTGTTACATTATAACCTGTGATTGCATATCATCTATGAGAGTGGAAAAATCACAATCAAGAACATCTCGTGCTTTTCTTGGAGGATCAAATGGAATTCTTTTTAGAACTTACATGTGTTTTTTTGGCTGACGCTCAGTTTTTCCGGAGGTTTCATGCTGCGTATGTAGATGCTGTATCCAACCCCTTTCATGTTCCGGGGAAGAAGATCACCTCGAAAAGTTTTGCTGAAAGAGTCAGCGTCATCGTAAAGTCTTTTGGGTCGAGCGCCGCCGCATGATGAACGGCGGTTCTATCATGATCCCCTCTTGCTAGAATGCGTATAATGCGCACGGATTTGTCGCAATTTGCAGTTTCCCCTCCACCATATAGTAAAACCTACAGTGGGTGATGTATTCAGGTTTCTGTATTCTATTCCAGTTTTTTGTTCTTTTTTAACTCAATTCGCATTGTGAACGTATTCAGGTGTAGTATTTCGTTGCTAAGAATCCTAATAAGCTATTTTTGCACAAACATATTTATTACACTGTTGTCAATATAGTTTCTATGCCTTTTGGTTCTGTTTGAGACATGAATATTTTATTCCGATTATTTGTATTTTGATTTACTTATAAGAAATTTATATTTTGGTTAATAAGAAGTGTGATAAAATGTTTAAAATAAAATATCATATTCGGAATTTATATTTTGGTTAATTATAAGAATATATTTCGTCTGTGGTTGCATTTGGTTGGGATATAAGATAGAACTGTTTATTTTAGAGGTAGATATAAATTCATGGATAAGGAGTGCTGCTTATTTTAGGGATAGATGAATCGATTTATTGACTTACTGCGTTTGGTATTTATTTTAGAAATAAGTATAAATTCAAGGTATAAATTCATGCTTATTTTAGAAATAAGTATAAATTCAAGGTATAAATTCAGGGATAGGTAGGAACAAGATCAATTTTGCATACTAATTTGCGTTTGGATGAAAATTGATTTTTTGTAGGGAATAAAAAAAATAGCGTTTGGATATTTAGATTAGAATATCAAGAATAAGAATAATTAAAATTTTAAAATAATAATATTTTTTTAATTAATTAATATAAAAATATTAATTTAATAATAATTTAATTTGTTTAATTAAATATGTTTAGATAATCCTAAATATTAATTAATAATAATGATTACTGTTAATAAATCAATAAATTAATTAGATAATTATTTAATAGCTAGTTAATTAATTAATTAAATAATTAGATTAGTAAAAATATTAAATTAATTAAAATTATATTTATTTTAATTAGTCCCGTTCTCAAAAAAAAACAAAGCTTGTTCAATTAAAAAGAGTGAAGCTGTAATTTCAATCATATACTAGTTTGTTTCAAAAAGACGATAACTACTATTTTCATTTATATCCAACCACGTTTGAATTAAAGGACTGAAATAATATCTTATATTTGTGAAGTGACCTCTCACCACACTCCACCCCACCCATTAGATGGATGGGGTGTGTGATATACACCCCAAATAGGGTGTACAAGTAGCATTTTTTATTAAATAAACACCTCCGAATTTGAGTATAATAAAAATAATAAAATTAAATTAAATAAAACTGCAAGCATAAATTGTGAGTTCAAACTCACAACATCATGTGTAAAATGATCGTATGCTTTTTATCTGTTTAAGCTGCTTTAAAAACACTATTTCTATACCCAACATGTAACAGTTGAATGTAAAAGATATCAATCAACTGCGCCAGTTGTTTACTGTGAATCGTAAGGGCGGTTTCTGCAACTGGAAGTACTTCCATCCAAAGCAGATGAGTAAATCTGTCATTGCCTTTTTCCTAATTTTAGTAACAAAAGAAGCTACACGACGAGCAATTTGAGAAACCGTGGGGGTACGCCAAAAGAAATTAAACAACCTCCTCTCTAATCCCCAGTGTTCGCACTATATATATATATATATATATATATATATATATATATATATATATATATAATTAGGCTAAAATACTATCGATAGCACCAAGTCATTGTTGCTATCAAGTTTTTAGCCGTTGGATGAAAAAATATACGGTTGGGATTATAGTGGGCGCCTAGGGTTTACTAGGTGGTTGGTTGAATAGTAAAAATCTTAGGGAAACACTATAATTCCAACCGCATATCTTTTCATCCAACGACTGAAAACTTGATAGCACCAATTGTTTGGTGCTATCGATAGTATTCTAGCCTGACTATATATATATATATATATATATATCGGCAAGAGAAAAACTAGATGTACACCCCCTCGGGGGTGTACATCTTACACCCCACCCCATCCTGGGGTGGGGTGCATTTCACCCGTCACGTTATGTGACGGGTGAATTACACCCCACCTCAGGATGGGGTGGGGTGTAACCTGTACACCCCCAAGAGGGTGTACAGGTAGCACTCCTCATATCGGCAATGCTATCTTGATATTTATTTTTGACTGTAGATCTTACACCCCACCCATCCAAAGTGGGGGCTTCTTCATTCATCATTTCGAAGTGATGGGTGAAATTCATTCCATTTAGAATGGATGGGGTGTAAGATATACACCCTTTTTGGGATGTATACTTAGCAATTTTCAATATATATATACCGAATACTAAATAGAATCTTGACCTGCATATTGTTACGATAAAAGTAAAAAAAAAATAATTTTTTGGGCACGAAAATATCGAAAGAGAATCAAAAAAAAAGTAAAAAAAAATAAACATACAATATTTACGTGATTCAGTCACTGACCTACGTCCACCGACGAAAAAAGAGTGAAGACCTTCATTATAATCAAAGTGGTGTACAAAATATGTCTTTCTCGCTAAATCTTAATTATACAAGTAGAAATACAAATTGACTAAGATTAAGAATAATGTTAATAAGATCAGATATAATCCAAACTTAACTTAATGAGATAATCCAAAAAAATATCTATGTAAAAGCTTAAAAGTTTTCGGGTTGGGCTCATAGTTAGTTAATTCGGATTCGGCAAAAATTCGGTACGGATATAATACGGATAAAATTCGTATCATAATTTTAAAATTCGTTGAAAAATTCGGCTAAAAAACGGGCTCGTCAATTATTCGGATACGTGATTTATACGGAAATAATACGTTCACTAATTAAAAATTTGGGATAAAAAATTCGGCTATTAAATTTTAAAAAAAATTAAAAAATTTATACTATTAGTATAAACAATTATAATTTTTTATAATAATTTAATCAATTTATTTAGAAATAAATAAAATATTCATTTAGAACAAAAAAAAAAATATAATTTTAAATTATTCCCGACAAATCATTTTAATTCGGATTCTCAATAATTCGCGAATAATTCGCGAATTAACTAACTAGTTTGAAAAAGAACGAATTTTTCATCCAAAAATTCGTAATTCGTGAATAATTCGCGAATAATACTTTTTGATTCAAAAATTTACGAATTATTCCGAATTTTTGAAAAAAGTCGGAAACGGCACGTTTAATTCGAATTCTCAATCATTCGCGAATAATTCGCGAATTAACCAACTATGATTGGGCTTGAATCCTCTGATATAATATTAGAGCAAGATTCACACCCTCTAGTTTGTGATCATTAGCCAGTCCAGTAATTATATACTAACTGTATTTAGCACGTGAAGTTGTTCGTTTCGCATGCTAGCTAGTTGTGCCTAATATGTGAACTGAGTTTGTGCCACACATTAGTTGTGCATTTGTACTTGAATTTATTGTCATTGTATTGAATCCATACCACATACTCCCCACCTACCATGTGTTATACGTTGATGAGAGAGACAACGAAGAGATAGCAAACTAATATACATAAATAATATATCAGGGCACGTTTAACACTGAATCTAATAAAAGATAATTCAAAATTAATCTGAATATTTTTTAATGTGATATGCTTCAATTTATTTTTCACCACATATATGCAACGCTCAAATCTTATAGAAGTACTAAAAATAATTTAAAATATCCTATTTGATATGGGAGATTTTAAAGAATTAGAATTTATTTGGATACCTAAAAATATAGTAATAGATTAATTTACAGTATATTTTTTATAATTTTTAAAATATTTATATTGTATATCATACTATACTATATATATATAAAGTAAAAAAGAATATATAGAAACCACTATGTATATACATGGTGTGACATGTGATGCAGATAGTCAAATAATATATAACCTACTTTACATGTCAAAACTGGTCTCTTCCTAAACAAGATAGTAACGATAACATAGGAAAAATAAAACGGATATATATATATATATATATATATATATATATATATATATATATATATATAGTAATGCTACATGTACATTCCGAAGGGGTGTACATCCTACACCTCCACTCCTTTAATGGTGTCGATGTTTTTTACGGGTCACATCAAGTGACCACTCATCACACCCCCACCCTTAGATGGGTGGGGGTGTGAGATGTACACCCCTTACGAGTGTACAAGTAGCATTTTCCATATATATATATACACACACACACACTTGTTGAGATTAAATTTTTTGTTATCTAAAAAAATTACACGTGGCGTCTACTATCGGCTAAAGGTATCAGTTGATAAAAAAAGTAGCCAATAAAAATGGTTATCGTCTCATTCATGACCAACTTCGGCTGAAGGCAAATATCATACTGCCGCAATCGAATGACGAAAGAGCTGAGACCAGGGTCAACTCTCGGCTACTTAGACCACAAAAAAAAAGATCCCGGAAGGAAAGAGTACGAGATCTGGACGCGAATATCGTAACGGACTCCGGAATAGCAAGCGGTGTCCAGCATTGGAAAGTGTCGAAAATCACGCTTCGACGCGTCGATTAGGGGATGAACTTAGACGAAAAACGACTATTATCTTATTGAGAAAAATCGGCTCAAAAGAAAGTAGTTGAGAAATTTACGATATTTTCCCTTAAATCACACCGATTATTCAAATCGGCGATTATACATGGTTCAAACGGGTATAAATACCTGAACCATCGAAGAAAAATGGGTCATGCAACCTTGTAAGTCAGTGACCACCCCTACTTTTTAATACCTTTCATACCTACATTTACTGCTTTTCTAAACTAAGTTTACCGCTTTTCATGCTGCTTTCCTAGATAGTTTTTTCTAGGAGTAGTCTTACTTGTAATCGGTTTCTGTAACCCCCTTCTAAGTAATACAATTTTCTAATCGGCTATTCAGACTGTGTTAATCTTTGTCTCCAAGTCTCAGTTCGGCTCCTCTAGGCAGAACAATTTCAAGAGTTTGATTAAGAAGAATCCGGCTGAGCGGATACTTCCTCGGCCCGATCGCTTGATCCCTTTTGGCAATCGGCGCATCACATCTCGAATGTCAACTCGAGGACCGATCGCGGACCGCACCCGATCAACCGTCAGTGTCACATTTCGGCCCAGCAGTACGTAAGAGAGAAAATAAAATACAATCTCACTGACAACCAGCCCGAAGTATCCACCTCTATTGATAAACAAACTCTGTGCATATAATTTTGACAAGTGGATGGCGTCGCAAATTCTACTCTTCATTCAAATTTTATTTTTTTTTAAACAGTAATTGGTTGAACAATTAAATTAAAAGGGAAACAAAAATTAAATTATATATACACTAAGAAATTAAGAAAATTTTATTCCATAAAAAAATCTAACTAGAAATTAAAATTGATTCCTTATAGAATTTTGGTCCTTCAACAATGAAGATGTGCAAGAGTTTTACATACTAAAGAAGAAATTTTGGTTGGTCCAGAGTATTATCCATAAGCAATAACGATCAAATTAAAAGCAGTCAAAACTTGTTATTTTCATAGACTTATTGACCTTTCTATGTAATTAATAACAATAATAAATATTAATAATTTTTCTCATATTTCCTTATATATATACTAATACAACAATTAACCATTAGATAAAGCTAGCAACAGTCAAAGTAGATCATAGTACTGTGAGATGATCTTAAAGTGGAATCTTACCAAACCAATACTAATGATTTCGCAAGTAGCAAAGAGTTTGGTGGTTGATATTCGATATTTCGAGTTCGACGTATAGTTATTTCATATTTCCAGCTAAATTTATTTCAAAATAAACGAAACGAATAGTATATTATCTTTCTCTTTAAAAAAAATGATTTTGTGAGTGTCTGAACAGAAACTGAATGAGAGATAATTCGGATCTAATTTCTAGATTAAGGTCGAGATCAAAATCACTTTTGAAAGATGGATCGTTCTCTGGGTTGACCCTTGAATGCGCTATGTTATGACTTATGGCATACTAATTTGTGCACCAAGTTTCCGTTTGCTTCGAGAATAACGATTTTTTTATACCTAAAATAGTTTAATATTCTAAAATAGTTAGTAATAAAAGTAAAATTGTATTTAGTTTGTAATGCAGTTATTTTTATGAATAACTAAAATTGTGTTTGGTTAATTTTATAGAATAGCAAAGATGGTGAAAAAATTGATGGTTAAATTTATTATAAAATATAATTTAATAAGAATAATTTATTATAATATTTGATAAAAATATTTTATTATAAATTATAATTTAATAAAAATATTTTTATAAAAATAATTTTTTTTTCAACTTGTATTTAAACTTAAATTTAATAAAAATAATATTTACGTATAATTTATTATAATATTTAAATAAAAATAATATGTATTAATATATATAATTACTAATTTTATAATAAAAATAATATATTATAATATATATATATATATATATATATATATATATATATATATATATATATATATATATATATATATATATATATATATATAAAATAAATTATCTCTACATAATTTAGCTTTAATTAAATTTATAATCTTAATAAAGTTTAAAATTAATTCTTAGAATAGCACTATTCTATTCCGGAGTAATCAAAATTAGCAAAATTTGATCGGGATAAGATATCCTAGTCAAAATTCATGTCTTATTTTATTTTTATTTTTCTGTATTTCTATCTTATAATGTCCAAAATTTACACACTCTGGAATCCTAAAAGTTGACCGTTAATTCTCAAAATTCTTCAATAAGTAATGATTAGATCGATTTGGACATCCCTTGATGCATTCCTTTGATAAATTCTCATGTCCTTTTACATACTCTAATGCGATAACCATTAGATAAAGCCAACAACGATCACAGTAAATCATAATGGAACTCAATATCAACTAAATATATATTTGATATTGAGAGATGTTTTTATCTCTCAATATCAAATATTTACACACTTGAATCCTAAAAAGGCCATTTAATTCTCAAAATTCTCAATAAAATCTTCAGTAATTAACTGTTAGATTTGGATATTCTTAATTCACGCATCTGCTTTCATATATATATATATATATATATATATATATATATATATATATATATATATATATATATATACAATAATCATTTTAAGCAGCAAAATAACGAAGGTTTTATCATTTAATTCTAAAAATTAAAGATAAATTCTTCAGTAATAATACAACAATCCTCAGACAAAGTAAGTAATGATCACAACAAATCATTATATAACTTGATTTTAAACACTAATAAGACAGTAAAATAGAATTAGCTCAAACAATAATAATAATTTAACGAATTTTTTTGAACATTTTTAAATCACGGTATCAAAAATTTACACACTTTCAAATTCTAAAAGTCATTAAATTCTCAAAATGTACAAATTTGAATGCATTATTATTCATGCTACAATAGCACATTTTGAAAAGAAAAAAAAATAAAAAAAAATAAAAATAAAAAATAAACCACACGTGCGCTCGTACGTACAGAAAAGACAACCTCTCCGAGGAAACTTCCAATCCATGTTTCCATAAGCAGGAAAATCCAATTTCTTTTTTTTTTTTTCATTTTTTTGGTTCATGTAAATCATTTATAATTAAAAAACTAAAAATGTTCACAAAAAAAAAAAAAAAACGAGAATGCCACCACCTCGCTTCTAATGTTACCGGTGGTGATCGAGAAGGTTCCTAATTACATACATGCCCTTGGTTGGTTACCTATATACCCCCCATTTTGCAAATAATTACAATATCACCACCCAACGCAACGAACACTCTCCCCTCTCTTTCTCTCTCTATTCTCTCTCCCCGTCGCTCCTCCTCCTCTTCTCGATCTTAGGGTTTCCTCCATCTCCGATCGGAGCCGTCGCCGCGTAGAGATCCGCGATCGAACGGTAGCGGCGCCTCCTCCCCCGCGGCGCGCCTCCTCCTCCCACCTCCTCCTCCTCTTCGTCCTCCTCCTCGTCGTCCTCCTCCGCCACCGCCGCCACATCGCGCCGCCGCGTGTTCACCGACCGAGGCGAGGACGAGCCGTCGCCGCCACGCGCGGCGGCGTCGGCGGCGGCGGCGTAGGGGTCGATCCCGAGCGCGTCCGCGGACGAGTCGCCGGAGCTCTCGCTGAGTTGGATTAGGTTCGCCGCCGCGGCGAGCTCGGCCGCGCTGAAGTGGGCGAGGACGAGGCGATCGGGGAGCCCCACGCGAATCGGATTCGGAGATCGTAATAGGTCGGTTCCCATTCCTCCTCCTCCTCCTCCTCTCTCTCTCTCTCTCTCTACGATTCTCTCTTTCTCTGTCTCTCTACGATTCTCTCTCTCTCTCTACGATTCTCTTTCTCTCTCTCTCTCTCTCTCTCTCTCTCTCTCTACGATTCTCTCTTTCTCTCTCTAGGGTTTCAGGGGGGATGGTGTGGGTTTTTGGGACGTTTTGGATAGAGCGTAATATATATATAGTAGTGGGGATTTTTCCGACTCCCAGTGCGAGTCGGATTAGGATTTGTGCAATGTAAAAGGGAATAGGGCCCCCCTCAATTATAGGTTATTTTGAAAAAACCCCTCTCGAGATTAATCGTTTTGTTTTCTTTACAAAAAAACAATTAAAATGATTAGATTAATAAAAATACCAATAAATTTGAGAAAAGTTTTAATTTATTTGACTAAATTTTTAAATTCCAAAATAATAAAAATTTAAAAAGTTTTAATAAAAAAAAATTGAAGTTGAGCGGGCTATTTCACAACTTTCTATAGTTTATGGGCTATATAAGAAGAAGAATGATTAGGAAACCGACCCGTTAATAATTAGTTTGTGCTTACGGTGTCTCGCGAGGTCACCGTTTTAAACAAAGCGGACGCAGTTGACCGTTGGGTGATGGGGCACATCGGACGAATATGAGCTTGGCACGTGGAGATCTGTGGGCTATGGGGGTGTTAGTGGCTGTGATGTCACTGCTGATTAGATTGTGGGTGTTTGTAAAATCCTGCACCTGTATATTTATTAAGTTTTAATTTTTCATCCTTTCTTTGTTTTAAAAAAAAAAATTAATATATTATTTATTTTATTTATTTAAAAATAAAAAAATTTAACTGTAAATATATATTTTAAATTTAAAATCCCGTATATCAATTATCAAATTATTATCCACTTACTTTAGAAATAATCAATAATAAAAAATTATAAAAATTATAATTAATAATAAAATAGTTTCTAATTAGAGAATCGGAGTCGTTTCACACAATAGTAGATTAGGAGATTTTGAGTTAAAATTTTACCAGATTTTCATGTTTTAGCGTGAAACTTAATTAGATGTAAAAAAGTAAAAAATATCAAAACACACCCCCACAACAATTTCCGGTTTTAGGGGGGATAACGTTTCTTTCACAGATGATTATACATCTGCAGCATAACATATTAGGCAAGCTGTACAATGCAGACAGCATTGGTACAAAATATTGATCATTGACATCGAATTATTGAAAGGCTATATATAAGTATACACCTCTTTAGAGGTGTATATCTTACACCCCATTCTATTTTGAGGTGGGATGAATTTCACTCGTCACTTGATGTGACGAGTAAAATAATATTCATCTCAGAATGAAATAGGGTGTAGAATATATACCCCTAAAAGGATGTACACCTAACATCCCTTAAATTAAATTAATAGTATATTATTATTTTCTCTAAAAAAAATTAAATAATAAAAAATTAAGAGAGAAAAATACTATGTTATTTGTTCCGTCTATTTTTTTTTAAATTTCAAACTTGAAATTTCGCATATCTACTATCAAACACTTTACCACTTATATTAAGGATGACACAACTCTTGTCATTCCCTGTACGGGGCCCACTTTGGACCCACTTGCAACAACAAACACCATGAGCAGTTTTATTTTACTCTTTTTGGTCCTCATATATATATATATATATATATATATATATATATATATATATACTTTTAAAAATATAAAATTATTTATATTTGTAAATTTTGCATCATTAGATTTATATTATGATTTGTATAATTATATATTTTTTTTAAAAAATATTTTTATAATAATACGGATCTCAATACAAATTTAATGGTGAAAAATCCATAAATATGAACGAGTTTGTTTTTTTAAAGTATATAAATTTTATTATATATATTTGAATTAGACTAGAATACTATCAATAGCACCATATCATTAGTGCTATCAAGTTTTTAGTCGTTGGATGAAAAATATGCGGTTGGGATTATAGTGGGCCCCTAGAGTTTACTAGGTTGTTGGTTGAATAGTAAAAATCTTAGGAGACCACTATAATCCCAACCGTATATCTTTTCATCCAACGGCTGAAAACTTGATAGCACCAATTATTTGGTGTTATCGATAGTATTCTAGCCGGACTATATATATATATATATATATATATATATATATATATATATATATATATATATATATATATATATATATATATATATATATATAGTAGAGCTTATATATTTTTAAAAGCACGAGCCCAAATATGCTTGTGAATTTTTTAACATTAAATTTGTATTGAAATTTGTGCTATTTAGTTTTTCTTTATCTTTCTTTAGTTAACTTTACAAAAATATAAATCTCAATGCAAATCCAATGGTAAAAAATTCACAAGCACATTTGGGCTTATACTTTTAAAAGTATATAAGCTCTATATATATATATATATATATATATATATATATATATATATATATATATATAATTTCTTGACTCAAATTTTATAAATTATTACAATTAAATTATACAATCTAAATTAACTAATTAAA
The DNA here is from genome assembly GCA_029204045.2 of Tillandsia leiboldiana. Lineage (NCBI taxonomy): Eukaryota > Viridiplantae > Streptophyta > Magnoliopsida > Poales > Bromeliaceae > Tillandsia > Tillandsia leiboldiana. The sequence continues at coordinate 3,676,872 of CM055071.1, forward strand.
TATTTATCTATTTATAATATAATAATATTTTAATTATTATTATATCATCAATTATAATATTATTACATTATTTCAATGTTAGCAAGAATATCAATATTAATTTAGTCTCCTAATTAAATTGTAAAATTTAATTACAATATGTATTAAAATTTTAGAACTAAAATATCACCCCCCTTGAAGGACCAAAAGTGTTGTTTAGGGAGTGTTTGTAGTGAAAAAATAATTTTGGTGAAACAAATTTAAACTTACATTGTGTAATATTTGATTTATAAAAGAATAATAATTTTTATCGATATTTATTTAGTTGAAAGAGAATTTTTTTTGTACATTTATTTGGTTTGGTAAAACATATTTCAGGACAACTTGTGTTTTTATTTTTCACCTAAGAAAAATAAAATTATTATATTTTTTAAAATCTATAATAAAAGTAATTTTTTTAAAAAAAAATTCAATCAAAACCTACCCTTCCCTCAAACTAAAGTCACCGGCGGTGAGAGGTTACAACCAAAATGCCCTCAATATTCAAGAAAATCGCAAATAGTTACAACATACCCATTCCGTACACCTCCCCCTCCTCTCTCTCTCTCTCTCTCTCTATATTTCCATTCACCATCCTCCTCCTCCTCCTCCCTCCTCCGCTTCTCGCGTCGCACTGCGCCATTGTTCTCCTCGTCAGGGTTCCATCCATCGCCCCCTCCGGTCTCAATTGCATCCGTTGCCGCGGACAGATCGGCGATCGAACGGTACCGCGTCCTCCTCCGCCACCGCGCTCCCGAGCTCCTCCTCCCCCGCCGCAGAGTTGGACGTGTCCTAGTAAAATTCAAAATTCTCATTTATTATTACTTATTTTTTATTTTTTTATTTTCTTTCATTAAAAATAGTAGAGTGATTTAAATTTGTTACTCTTTGAATATCAAATTAATTTTATTTTATCAAAAAAATTAATTAAATATTAATCACAATTAAATTTTAGTATATTTTTTCCTAACAGGACGGCCGAGCCCCCGCAGCGAGCTCGGCGACGCCGAAGAGGTCGAGGCTCGGGCGAGGGTCCGGATCGGGGAGAAACACCAGGTGCGTTTCCGTTCCCTCTATCCACTTCTCTTTCGATCTCGAATTGGCTTTGGATTGGATTGGATTTGGGGGGTGTGTGTCACGTGTGTGTTAGGGTTTGTGGGGAACGAGGGTTTCCTTGTTCGTGAGGGTATGGTGTTACAGTGCGTTTATGATGATGACTCGTCGAGGCGATTCTTATATGTAGGTGGAACAGGGATTTGGTTTACCGAGTGGTATAAGGATTTAGGAAACCGAGTCGTATACTCGTTTCTAAGGAGTTGAGGGTACGGTGTCTCGCGTAGCACAGAGTATACCCCTAAAATATTACCGAGTACAATCACTATTATATCCGTATATAAATGCGGGAAACTAATTTGAATTAGTAGAAGGTATTGTTTCGTTGGGTAACAAACTAATTTAATTTTTTTTTTACAAAAAATATTATAAATAAAATGGATGGATACTCGTTGAATTATGGGCTTTTAGAAAAACCCCCTGATATCCACGTATACCCGCATATATAACTTTTTAAAAAAACAAAAAATATTTTTTTTATTCATTTTAAAAACTTTAACATTAATTTCTCATAATGTTATTTTTTTATTATTATTATTTGTTGTATGTTATAATATTTTAAATAATAAATTAAGTTTTGTTAAAACTATATGTTATTTGTGTTTAAAAAATATAAAAATAGAAAGAAAAAAAAAAGTATTTTTGTAGATAATCTACATATCCGCTCGTCATATGATCGGTAAGGATGATAACTATCTAAATATTTGTAAATAAATTTAAGGGGCAATTTCCTACGTATTCCTAAAAATTTCTCTGTTTTCAGATTTACCCCTCTTAGAAGGCTAATATTAAAACTATCCTTCTTACGTTCCAACTTCTTTCCAAAATACCCCTGAAGTTAAACTCTGTTAGTGTACAGTTTGGAACTACCGTTATCTATGTGTAATTACTATTTTGCCCTTTCAAATATCCCCTAAAACCCTAAACCCCTAAACCCTAAAACCCTAAACCGTAAACCCTAAAACCCTAAAAAATTCTAAACCCTAAAACCCTAAACCCTAAACCCTAGAACCCTAAAAAATTCTAAACCCTAAACCCTAAAACCCTGAAAAATTCTAAACCCTAAACCCTAAATCCGGGCAAAATAGGTATATCTGATAGTTTTCAACTCCGATTATTATTTAACTCTAGTTTAACCCTAGTTAACTTAACAAAGGGAAACGGTAGGAATATTTTTAATAACGGTGGAACGTATGAAGGGTATATTGAAAAGAAAAAAATAAGAGGGATAAATTATATATTTCTTCATATTTCAGGAATACACAAGTAATTATCCCTAAATTTAATGTGTGCCCGCATAACTGACGAGTACAATGGCTTATTTACATATTATCCAATTTATTAGTTTGTCGGATCTACTTACAGGTGATCTAAGGATGGGTTCACAAACCTGAAATTATATTTGATTTGATTTTAGATAACTTGATGTGAATGGCTAAGTTAGCATTACTTCAACTTACTGAGAAACAAAACTTTAATATTTTATCTGATTTTAAATATTTAAATAATATATTATTCAATAAGAAGGAAAGAGGGGCAGCAATACATAGCCTATTGAATTTAAATTTGGTTTTAATTTATAAGTTTTGATTGTAATAGTAATACTTAAGCTGTCTTAATTTCATTCTCAAAAGTATTAATTTTATTTCTAAATTTTTACCTAGGATTTAGTCCTTCACAAAAAAAAAAAAAGAAAAAAAAAAAGAGTCAGGAGGTGTTGACAATGGGCAGAGGTAAGCGTGTAAATGATTTGACATGCTTTGATTACTTAAAAAATTATTTGTCTAAAACAATAGTAATTAGTTATTATGTTGGGATCGTTCTATTTTTATGAATAAAAAATTAAATATTTATCCGTATAAATCGTATTTATTGTATATACAGTAAAAATATATATATTTTTTGTTTTTTAGTTACTATATATTTCTTTAATAAAATTTAAAAAAATTATGAATATGTATTATAAATAATTAAAAAAATATTGAAATGCTATTAATAGCACAAGTCATTGGTGATATTAAATTGTTAACCGTTGAATTAAAAAATATGTGGTTGAGATGATAGTGGGTCTCTTATATTTAATGAATGATTGAAAAAATAATAAAATTTAATTGGTGAAAATAATCAAAGAAATTAATCTAAAGGTAGAAAATTTAATAGCACCAAATATTTGATACTATCGATAACATAATAGAAGACCTTATATATATATATATATATATATACATATATATATATATATATATATATATATATATATATATGGGTTAATTGCATACATGTCCCTCCAAATATGTCGGATTGCAAATATATTCCTGCAAAATTCAACTTTTCATATTTATCCCTGCAAAAATTCAAAGTTCTTCAAATATGCCCCTGAGGTTAATCCCCGTTTGGAATCCGTTAATTTTTTAACAGATTCTATGTAAAATTACTTTTTTGCCCCTTACAAATATATCCCTCCAAAAGTAATACCAATCTACTTATTTTAAAAATGCCCCTCTCCAAAAATCCCAACGTTAAAATCTCTCTAATTATTGCAAAAATGCCCCTCTCCTAATAAAATTTGTAACAAAATTGAAATCTCTCAATTAAAAAAAAAATCAAATTTTAAATTGGTGTCAATAAAACAAATTAATTTGAAAATACTTAAAGTATATTTCGTATCACAAAACAAATTCATTAATTCTATCTAAAATCTAAATTAATTCTATCTAAAATCTTAAACTTAATTTTAACCCATAAATAAATATAATTTTTACAAAATAAAAAACTAAAATGATTACCAAAACACTGATGGAACAAATGTAGAGCACATAAACTCGTCGCGTGGAGTTTACTCCCGCGCGCCTTTCCTCTTACGAGTTGATAACTATGAAGATAGATAGAAATATAATTTTCTGTGCTGCAAAAAATAAAATAAAAAAAAAAATAATAATAACTGGGAACAAGTAAATTAGATGGAAGCAATTAACAAGGGGATCAGGAAACGTCGACGGGGTTGGAAAGGAAAAGCAGGGAGGCGGGGCGGTGGGGGCCCCCGAGGCGCTCGTAGCGGTCGATGGAGAAGAGGGAGAGCGAGAGCGAGAGCGCGAGGGAGAGGTCGGGTCGGTCGGGTCCGGCGGCGAGGCGGTGGAGGGCGAGGCCGACGCAGAGGCGGTAGAGCGCGCGGTAGCCGCCGAGCGCCGCGAGTATCACCTCTTCCTCCGGGGCCAATGTATCACCTCTTCCTGCGCGGCGACCTCCCGCTCGACGAGTCCGGTTCAGGGATGATTGAAAGATGAAGAGGAAGAGGGGATGGGAAGAGAAGAGGAAAAAACCTAACGTTAAAATAAAAGAAAGGATAAAATGGTATATTCACTTTCTAATCTAACCAAGGTTAAGCATTTAACCTATGGTTAACTTATTTTTTCTAACAGAGGGGCATATTTGAATAACGGTGGATTTTTGCAGGGATAAATATGAAAAGTTAAATTTTGCAGGAATATATTTGCAATCCGACATATTTGGAGGGACATGTATGCAATTAACCCTATATATATATATATATATATATATATATATATATATATTATGATAAGTAATTATCGGATATTTAAATTTTTATTTAAAATTTTTAAAAATAATTAATAAAACCAAATAATTAATTAAAATTATTCTATTTTTGTGGGACTTGCCGGTCGATTCCGTACGGGCTCCCGCATTTATATAGGCGAAAGAAAATCCCCCTCGATTTAAGCAACTAAATTATTATATATTATTATTATGGAAAATGCTACTTGTACACTCCATTTGGGGGTGTACATCGCACACCCCATCCATCCAATGGGTGGGGTGTGGTGAGGGGTCACTTCATAATTTGTGAAGTGACCCCTTCACCCTTAGATGGGTGGGTGTAAGATGTACACCCCCTTTGGGGGTGTACATGTAGCGTTGCTCTATTATTATTATTATTTTTGGGCGTTGCTTTTGCTTGAAGAGGTCCACTCGGGGTGACTCTTATGCAGTAGAGAAATGCTACCAATATATTTAAAAATTAAGCAGTACTTTCGTACTTTACATTCTCCTAATCGTTCAATTTTAAACACGAACGGTCTTAAATTTATTTTCCCAACTAGCTGCTACCCGTCATTCTAAGCAGATTTTGTCTCCATGGAAGCCGAATTAAGTACGATCTTGATCGGATTCTGATAATCAGATCAAGTGAGTCTTTTTCGGTACGGATCCATCTCTTAATTGATTCTCGAATGCACCGTATTAGTACCAAACGATTTGGTTAAAAAAGAATCGATTCAATTAGCTACTATTTCACTGAATAAACAAAAGTTGAAAAATTAGACTCTGTTAGAAAAAAAAAAAAAACTCAACTAAATGAACCGAATTGATAGTATTAAAAAAAAAAAAAATCTTAGATTACATGTCAAACTATTTCTAAATATATATATATATATATATATATATATATATATATATAGAAAAAAAAAGACTACGCATGGGAATACTCTTATAGGTAATGTTTGGTTAAAGAATTATGAATTTGGGAATAAATTTTTTTTATTTTTGTGATAGCTTGATATTCCGGGATAGTCAGGAATAAAAGAAAAATAGTGTTTGATTTGTAAAATTATTATTCTTAGGAATAACTGAAATTGTGTTTGGTTCATTTCTTAGAATAAACGAAAATAGTAAAAAAAATAAAAATAATTATAATTTTAAAATAATAATATTTTATCTAATTAATTAATATAAAATATTAATTAAATAATAATTAATATTTGTATAAATTAAAATTTATATTTTAGTAAATAATATTGTTTAATTTTTTTAAAATTAAAGTTAAAAAAATTAAAATTTGTATAAATTTTAAAATTTTTATAAATTTTAAAATTTATTAAATTTATAAATTTATTAAAAATTAAAGTTACAAATTTAAAAAGTTATAAAATTTAAAATTTCTCTAAATTTAAAATTTAAAATTTTAATTATCTCAAAAATGTATAAAAGATTATGCAAAAATTTTAATTTTTATATTTTTATAAATTAAAAAAATTTTATAAAAAAAATTAAAAATTTATATATACAAAATTTGTATAAATTTTAAAATTTTAAAATTTTAAATTTTTAAATTTATACAAAATTAAATTTTAAAATTTTAAAATTTATAAAATAAAAAAATTTAAATTTAAAATTTTATAAATTTTATAAACTTTAATTTAAATTTTAAAAAATTAAAAAAAATGATGGAAATAAGGTTGTTCTCGAATGGGAACAACCTTATTCCCACCAATGGAGGGAATTGTTATCCCCTCCTTAACGGGTTACTCCAGAATAGCATGTTAAGGGAGGGATAACAAATCCCTCCTTTTGTTTTTGTGTTTGGAGAACAAATAGGGGATAAAGAAGTTATCCCCCTTTATTCCCCAACCAAACATAGATCATAAAAAATTATATAGTGTGGTTTTATTTTGAGTGCGCAAGACTCTTCTTACAAGCCTGTGATATCAGTCAAAAATATTATTTATAGTGTTCTGTGTTATCAATCGACTCGCATAATAAAATTGTGTTACAGCTGTGCTCCTGAAAATCACATCCCACGTTCTAACTGCATTCGCTTCAAACTTTTTCATTTTTGGACGTTTTTTTTTCACTCCCAGCATACCAATTTTTTTTTTATTTTTTTTTTTCCATTCATATAAATTGAGCGCATTGATCGAACCGTCTAGCAGGCGGCCCGATTTTTTATTTGAAACTGGTTTTGGTCCATCCGTATAGCAATCTATCTGTGCATTGGCTCCAAAAGATATTGCCAACACCCGGTGCATAGGTATATTCGTGTGCCGCACCCACATTCATCTATTTTGTGGACTTATAATTCAATTATTCAATTATTCAATTAACATCGAAATGTAGAAAAAATTTAATTCTATATTATGGCATATTTTACTTGATAAAACTATAAATTTATTAGTAATTAATAACTAATATATATAAGTGCAGCGTAACGTCATTAATCTTACTGTTTAATTTAATATAATTCGTATGTCAAATTAAAATAAGAGCAATGCTACATGTACACCCCGAAGGGGTGTACATCATACATCTCCATCATTTTAATGGTGGCGATATTTTTTACGGGTCACATCAAGTGACCCATCATCACACCCCCACCCTTAGATGGATGGGGGTGTGAGATGTACACCCCTTACGGGTGTACACATAGCATTTTCCATATATATATATATATATATATATATATATATATATAGTTCGGCTACTGTGCTTGTATAAGCACCAAGCAATTGGTGCTTGTAAGTTTTCTACCGTTAGATCTAACCCTTTGATTAATTCTACCCCTTAGATTATACTATTCTACCAACCACCCACTAAACTCATGGGACCCACCATCATCCTAACCGCACATTCCTACATCCAAGAGTAAAAAACTCGCAAGCACAAATAACTTGTGCTTTTATAAATATAGAAACTCAATTATATATATATATATATATATATATATATATATATATATATATATATATATATATATATATATATATATATGCTAGAATACTATTAATAGTATCAAGTTTTTAACTCTTGAATTAAAAAATATGTGGTTAAGATGATAGTGGGCCCTTTGGATTTAATAGGTGATTGGGAAATAGTAAAATCTAACGGTTGAAAATGATCAAAGGGGTTGATCTAAGGGTAGAAAACTTGATAGTACTAATAATTTGATATTATTAATAGTATAATAGCCGGACTCTCTCTCTCTCTCTATATATATATATATATATATATATATATATATATATATATATATATATATATATATATATATATATATATATATATATATATATAGAGAGAGAGAGAGAGAGAGAGAGAGAGAGAGAGAGAGAGAGAGAGAGAGAGAGAGAGAGAGAGAGTTGAGGGGGTATGTGTGCATTTCAATCTTTAATTACGAAGCATAAACATTTATTAGAAATTTAGTAAAAAAACTCTTATTGTTCGAAAAGAAAATATAACAATTAGTTGAAGCAATCACAGGTATTTGTTTTTATTACCAAATAAATATTAAGCACTAAAACAAAGCTCTTAAAAATTAGAAATAAACTTTATATCCATTTATTCAAAACTTTAAACAATTTATTTGGACATTTTGTATTAAACAAATAGAATTGTGTTTAGAGTTGTGTAAAAAAAGGAAAAAAACTTTGGACAAACAAATTAATAGAGAGGGATCAATTACATCTTTGGTCCTCGAACTATGAGACACGCAACACATTAATTCTTGAACTTTAATTTATTATAATTTATGATTCAAATATGAGTTGTGTGACACTTTAGTCTTTAAGATTTAATTGGTTATAATTTTTAGTTTGAATTATGAGGTATGAGACATTTTAGTTTTTACTCTTTTTTTTTTTTTTGAATTATAACGATATCCTATTTAATAATACAATAACAATTAACACACTACATTATTTCGATATTAATAATTCATCAGTACTAATTAAAAAAATAAATTGTAAAACTTAATTACAACAAGTTCGAAAACTAAAATATCACATGTCTTAATAATTTGAACTAAAAGTTACAGTAGTTAAATTTGAAAACTAAAATATCACATGTCTCATAATTCGAGCTAAAAATTACAACTAATTAAAATTCGAAGATCAAAGTACGTATCACATGCATCGTAGTTTGAGGATAAAAGTATAATTTACACCATTAGCGAAAACTTAGATTTTCCGTAAATATTTTTGTATTTGGGGTAAACATTTTGCAAACTTGTAGTTGAGTCCTTTATCACAACTATGCCACCACCGATCATCGTTTGTACAGGGACATGCATGCCATAGTTTTCTTGGTATATATATATATATATATATATATATTTCATATCTGAAAACTATACTATTGATAAAAGCCAAATGTTAATTTGGAGTTTATTGTGGACTGTTTTGAGAAATGGTTGTTTCAAATTTTCATTATTCCATCCGAAAAAAAAAAAGAAAAAAAAAGAAGACTTCAGCCTAATTTATTAATAGATAAATTGCCCCTTTGATCCTCAAATTTTATAACTTTAATTTATTATAATTTTAAACTTGAATTTTTAGAATTACTGCAATTAAATTTTGCAATCTAATTCATAGTTAACTAAGTGTTGGCGCATCGTTGATATAAAAATAATACTACATCACTTCTATATTAACGATATATTATTTATTTAATCAATTAAATTAGGTAATTAGATGACTTGATTATAATAATTCTGAGAGTTTGAATTAAAAATTATAATAAATAAAATTTTTTGAACTGAAGTGTTTTCTAACTCATAGTTTGAGGACTAAATGTCCAATTTACCCTTTATTAATTGAATTTTCAGTGGTAAGGCAAAGTTTTAGTTGGATGGAGTTTAGCACATCTAGTGTTCAAAATTGAAAGTAATAAAAATGTGGGCTTGAACTCAATCTCTCTATAAATCACAACATGATTGATTCTAGTCAAAAGAAAAAGAGAGAGAAAAAAAAAATATTGATCAACTATCACTGAATCACTCAAAGTAAATAATAGCCAAAGCACAATTAATTAAAATGCCCAAAACACTGTTAACATAATGTTACTTTATTCAACCAATTACAATAACTAGTTATTCAAACCATGTCCAGCGAAATTTTCAACTTATTCATATTGATCAGATTACTAAGAAATTAGATTAATGATTAGAACCATAAAATTTTGATTATTGTTATTATATGCTCTAGAATTAGTGATTGAGGTAGTGGATATTGTGGTGGGAGTTGTGTTGGTGGTGAAAATGGTGGTTGCGATGGGGGTGATAGTCCATGCCGTTGTTGTCGGCCGTCAACTTAGCTTGTCGGGGCTCCATCCACCCGCCGGCGGTCGTATCGCGGGTCACTTCCAACAAGGAATCCCTCACTTGCTCCGCTTGCACGATTTCATTATCTCTTTTCTGCAACATATTAATAGAGAAACATCTATTATCTTAAAATATATATTAACACTCTCACTCAAGATCAAAATAAAATTTTAAATTTTTTTTTAAAAAAAAAAATATTATGTTTCTTCAAATATCTCTATTCTGAAGAAATACTTTGAGATAGCTGTAATGTAACGTACTGCGACCCGAAAGACGTTCAGAACAAGGGGTTTGTAGGTGGTGACATTCGCGTTGGTGACTTCCAGGCCCAGCGAGCTCATGGCTTCCATCAAACGCGCGAACCCGCCCCGCTTCTGCTCGCACAACACCTTCAGGAAGAACTCGTTCCCCTCCACCTGCTTCACCTCTACTTGCGGCTGCAACCACACATTAGTTAATGGGTTAATTACATGAGGAATGCTAGATGTACATTCCTTTAGGGGTATATATTCTACATCCCATTTTATTCTGGGGTGATAATTATTTCACTCGTCACATCGAGTGACGAGTTAATGGGTTAATTACATGAGGAATGCTAGGTGTACACTCCTTGAGGGATGTATATCCTATACCCCATTTTATTCTGGGATGAATATTACATTTCATTCCAGAATGGGGTGGGGTGTAAGATATACACCCTTAAAGGGGTGTATATTTATATATACCCTAATTACATACATGTACTTTAAAATATTATCTATATTATAATAAAAAATTTTAGAAAAATATATTTATGAAAATAAAATAGATATTTAATTAATATTTTGTTAAAATATAAATAGTAATAAATCAGATGACCTGATATATATATATATATATATATATATATATATATATATATATATATATATATATATATATATATATATATATATATATATATATATATGAATAATTTAAAATTTTTTAAGAAATAATTATAAAAAGTTGAATTTTGTAAAAATATATTTGATATTCGATATATTTTCAGAAATCAGAAACATTAATTAATTATGAACAAAAAAACAAATAAAAGTAAGCTTCAATTTATCTCTCACTATGTATCTGCATATTTTTATTTTGTCGTGGTGCTGTGATTTAAAAAATTATATTTAGCTATTTTATAATTTAGCATAATTTTGATTTATAAAAAAAATTATACTTAATTATTTTATAATTTTAATTTTATTTAATTATAATAATTTATTATTAAATAGGAATAGAATAATCATGTGCAATATTTTGAACTACGTGATACCAAAGTAAAAACACACTAAATGGCAGCGGATAAATTGAAGCGTAACCAACAAAATAAAGCATAAATGAACTGTGTAATTGACTAAGTTAAAAGTATTATTAAATTTAGTGCTCCATTAGTATAAGTTGTAAAGTGCTCTATTTTTTTTTTACCACGAGGACTAAAATTTGTCAAATTTAATAAAATTAACAATAAATTTGATAAAATTTTTAATTTAATATATATATATATATATATATATATATATATATATATATATATATATATATATATATATATATATATATATATATATATATAGTTTGACTACTGTGTTTGTACAAGCACCAAGTAATTGGTGCTTGTAAGTTTTCTACCGTTAGATCTAATTTTACCAACCACCCACTAAACGCAAGGGGCCCACCATTATCCTAACCGTGCATTCCTACATCCAAAAATAAAAAACTCACAAGTATAAATAACTTGATACTTTTACAAACATAGAAACTCAAATATATATATATATATATATATATATATATATATATATATATATATATATATATATATATATATATATATATATATATATATATATATATATATATATATAATTAGGTTACTATGCTAGCCCTTAGATTAAGAGATGTGCGGTTAGAATGACAGTGAGTCTCTAGGGTTTAGTAGATAGCTAGAAAAATAGTATGATCTAACGGAAAAATAGTATGATTTAACGGATGAAAATGATTAAAAGAATAGATCTAACGGATAAAAACTTGGTAGCACAAAATATTTGATAGCAGGACTATATATATATATAGTAGGACTTATATGCTTTCAAAAGCATAAACTCAAATATTATGAGTTTTTTACTCTTGAATTTGCATTAAGATTTGTGATATTATTATTATTATGTTTTCTCTTTAGTTAATTTTACAAAAGTACAAATTTTAATATAAATCTAATTATAAAAAATTCACAAGCATATCTATAGACTTGTGCTTTTGAGAGTATATAAGCACTACTCTATATATATATATATATATATATATATATATATATATATATATATATATATATATATATATATAAATATCAAGTTTTTAATAACTGTAGATTTTTAATTTTTAAATAAAAAAAATATGTGTTTAGATAATAATGATAATAATTTCGGGTGGAACCAAATATGGTAAAACATGCAGAATAATTACCTCCATCTCGTGTCCCTTCTCTTCATTGCACGTCGCATCATGACCTTGCTTGATTCCCATAGTATTAGTATTATTATTATTATTCTCAATCACCATTAACGAGCAATTGGGAGAACCCTCGTTCTCCATTAATAATCCTTGGCTACGATGATTCACGAACCCGCTGTGTACATTAATTTCCATGTTATGGCCATTGCTATTGTTGTTGCTTCCCTTGGTCGCGTCATCGTCTTGGTTGTGATTCTCTTCGAGCTCATCTTGTAGCTCCTTCACTTGCTTCTGCAGCTCTATTATGTACTCGATCGCGTCCCCAAGTATCGACGCTCGATCCATCTTTATTCCAATTTTCAAATAATATCCAAACATTAATTTTTAACTTTTCAAATGAAATGTGTTGCAATCTTTTTTTTTTCTTTTTCTTTCTTTTTTTTTTTCACTCAAAATATGGGATCGTTTTGTTATTGGATGCTTGTAAGTTTAATATCTATTTCGTAAGAATAAAATAATTACTTTATATGGTACATTATAATAAAATTAGATTATAAAAATATATTTTGTGTACAAATATTCTATTTATATTTTATCTATATTTAAAATTAAATTATAGCGATATATTTTTAGGACGCATTATAATAATGTATCGCTATACATCCTAGCGACGGTATATATAGCGATATTAATAATAAATATCGGTATTTTTGTGAGCGATTGTAATAAATAACCTTGGTGATTTTCGGAACCAAGGAGCGCAACGAATATAGCCGGTCGTTGAGCTTCTTCCGTCGCCGTCGCTCGGCGACGAGGTTCTTCGAGTGGTGGTGCTTCCCGCCGGACTTCAGCCGGTTCTCGTCGTCGTCGATCTCCCCCTGGTCGCTCCCCTCCGAGCCCGACTCGGCCCGTTGGGCCGCCGCCCCCTCGCTCTTCATGGGCTCATCCGCCGAGCTCGGGCCCGGCCCGTTAAAATTGGGCCCGGTGATCACCGTCGACTTCGGATACACCAAGCCTCCGACGTCCGTCGTGAGCCCACCATCGCCACCGTTGCTATTCCCCGGCCCATTAAGAATGGCCTCGGCGCCAAGATGGTCCTCCATGGGCCCAGAGAAAAGGCCCAAAGAGGGCCCAAAAAGCCGCGCCTGGTCCACAGGGTGCGGTGTGTCCCATGGGAACACCGTGGACCCGTCCGCCGCCATTGGCTGCGGCGGCTCGGTCCACGGCTGTAGACCGTCGTCGGCGCGGCCGCCACCGCCGATATCCATTGTGCACTGTGACATGACGAACTCCACGGCTTGTTGGTCTTCACCCATCTATAATATTAATTTCCGCATAAAAACTCGTATTAATTACGTATATGTATATATATATATATATATATATATATATATATATATATATATATATATATATATATATATATATATATATGAAACAAACATGCACATGCAAAGAACGTTGCGTTTAAATGGGTATTAGGAAGAGTATTGGTTGTTTGGATCATCAAAATAGTGTGATCACATGAGCACTATATAACAAAGCAAAATATAATTAAATAATTAAAAGTGTAGGGCAAAGTTTAAGAGAAGAGGTTTACGTATTTTGTAGCAAATAGTTCAACAAGCCCACCAGGCACAGATATTAGAACCCTTGTTTTACCTCTAACTACATCCTGCAACAAAATATATATACAATAACACATATTAGAACGTAGAGTACTTAATCAACATCTTATTTTTATATATAGAAAGAGTGAATAATATATATATATATATATATATATATATAGGGAGTGGTAAAAAAACCCACATTGGAGATGGTGGAATCAGGTAAATTGGTTTCCCAAATGGGTTGGTTTGATAACAAAGCTTGTGAATACAACCTATATAGCCAAGAAATTAATTAAAACCAGTATAAAGGAATTAGAGAGGACCATAATATTGTTTATAATATATATATATAAATGGTACAAATAATTTTATTTTCTTTTTAATATGGAGAAATAAAACCCTAGAGAGGAATCCAAAGGGATGGACAAAGGGAGCTCTTCTAATGCAACACAAGCCCTTGTTCTTGCATGTTGGTAAACATTATCCCTGCATGAAAACTTTTGAGTTGATGATGGAGGGGGAAATATCTCTGTTGCTGATGAACTGATCTGGGTCACAACTCCACTGCAGCAACAACTCATCCATTCCAGATACCTAGTTAAAAATAATAATAAATAATAAGAGCAAAAAATCATCAGTTACTCTTGAGATCACAGCATATTATATAATTAAGTGTGTATATATATATATATATATATATATATATATATATATATATACAAAATTTTGCAAATTAATAACACCTTTGATCTGGGGATAATTTCCAGGTGATGCAAAAATCCCAACCATTTGATCCCACAAGAGGCCTCAGTGCTTCTGTGATCATTTCTCCTCCTCCCAAATTACTAAACTAAACCTGTGAAAGATAAACAAAAGAGTCTATGTGTATATATATATATATAGGGCTCTTGAATGTTCAGTGCAATAAATATGAAAAGTAATCTGCTGCTTTAATTTTCACACTATAATTAGTATCAATATCTTTTTGGAAGAGAGTAGGGGATTTTCATGCCTTTTAATAGTAAAGAATCATTTCCCTCTCTCTCTCTATGACCTCTTTGACTGTACTGACAGTTTATATATATATAAAAGATTTTTTTTTTTTTTTTGCATGTTAGTCCCTAACATCTTTCAGTATTGCATATAGGTCCTTTAAATTTGTGTTTCTATGATTGTTCTCTCTATCTATCTATATATATATATATATATATATATATAGATATATATCATCTTATAATTCTAATTATAAGATCACCTATATGAGAAACAATGTGGAACATGTAAAGACATAAATATCCTACTAGCTAGTACAGCTTCAAAAACTAGTATCATTAAGACATATATATTAATTTATAAAATTAGAAAGTGACGCACAAATCAGATCGTATTGATTTCAAAAAATGACTTATAAATTAACAAAGTAATTGCTCTAAACTAAGTAATTTTAAAGAACGACAACGCACCACTCGGGGCTTTTTTTAGAGCAACTACTTATAAATTAACAAAGTAAAATAAAACAATATACATAAAGGATGTGTGTCGTAGTTTAGTTTAGTTTAGTGGTTGGTAGCAGCTTAATTATATTATAATTTAATGGACACAGAATTTTTTAATCATAAAAAAATAAATTATGTATTTTTGGGGTCGTACATAATATAGAAAGATATTAGGGCCTAAAATGTATAAAAATGAGAGAGGAAAAGAGAAGAGGATGGGAAAGAAGAGAATCAGGTGATAGCAATAGGTAACTGCAGCATCAGTTGGGGAGAGACAAGGAGGGAACCAAAAAGCATCATACCACCATGTGTTCTCTGAGAGAGTGAGCCCACGTTTCCTCAGATCATGAGAGAGAGAGAGAGAGAGAGAGGATAATTAGTAGCTCTTTGAGTTTATATATATGATGATGATGATGATGATGATGATGGTGATGTAACTAAGCTTGATATATAGGAGAGTGAACTCACTAAGTATCTCATTTATATGTTGTTAAGGAGGTTGTTATGAGTAGGTGAGTTGTAATAAAGGTGTGAATATATATAATGCAAAGGAGGCTAATCCAAAGGGCAGAAAAGGTTTTTCACTTTTGCTTTATTTTTTATAAAAAATACTATATGTACGTTCAAAAAAAAAAAAAAAATACATTTTATATTCCATTCATCTAAGGGGGCGTTTGGATCGGATTATCTTGGTCTTGCCAGGGTTACTGTGTTTGGAGAATTCTGCCTGTAATCTGTTCGGTAATATAAGATTTTAAAAGGTGCAGAATTAATCCAAAAATATTATTGAGGAAGGGATGTATGTTGCATTATTAGAAGCGAATAATATTGTAGTTAATGTAAAATAATAAGTTTACCCTCGAATACTCCCAAACTCTAAACAAGAGATCATTCCATCTTCTCTTCTCACGATCGTCACCCCCTCTTTCTTCCGAGACTGCCGTACGGATCTCTCTCTCCCGATCCAAACGCCCCTTCGGATAACTCTCACTACATCCCCATTCATTGGATGGATGAAATGTGAAATGTATATTCCAAATAAATTATATAAATAGTATTTTTTACTTTTTATTAGATCAAAACAGATTTAAAGTAGATTAATTTTAATTATATTTTTGCCACCCACCTGCCGCCTTATTCGGAGCGGTTTAGAATGAGAGTGAATTTTTGACGCGGATCAAAGGAAGAAAAAGGCCTACAGCCTCCGCCTCCCACTTTCTTTTTATATTTTTGGTTCTCACTAACCGCCCGGTTCGAGGCGGATCGGGCAGGTGCTTTACCAATATGCATCCATTAGCATCCATACTCCAAGCCTAAATCTGAAGCGGGTTTGATTTATTTTATACTAAACTAATATAATTGGGGACATGGGTATAAAATATGAAAACTCACAAATTAATTTCAATCTTATATTTTATATCACTACTTTAAATAGATTCAATAATTTAAAATAATAATTAAATATGAATGTATTTTTACTATTGTGATATTTTGCATTCAAATTTGACAATCATTAATTTTTCACAAGTCACCCTGCTCAATATATTAGTAAAGTGAATGACTATAATCAATGTAATAGTACCTTGAAGAGAAAATAATAACTTTAAAATAATGTGAAATATGATTTGAATTTAATGAAAAAAATTAAATAACATTTAGAGCTTCTTCCAATTGGAAATAAGTATTTAATTTAATAAGAAATAACCATCTACTTATTACAAACATTTTTATAAATCTCACTTATTTGATCAAGTTGGACTCATGCTCGACGTGGACACATAATAAGAGCGCGTACGGCGAAAGTCCATAGCGGATTTCATTAATATATATATATATATACTTTGTAACGATTCGATTTACTAGTAATAATAATTCGTTAGGTCAAAACCACAACCTAAAATATTTAAATCCAATTATTATTATTAGTGTCCATTGTCTCTTATAAATTCAATCATAATCTTATTCTCATCCGATGTGAGATTATTGGAGTGTCACAAACTCTCTCCGTTGAGGTCTGACGTCCTCGTCAGTGCAAACACACACACAGCCCAAAATCACCAGGTGATGTGAGACTTGTCTCGCTAGCCCTGTCATCTAGATTCAGGCTCAATCGAAACTCGTAACACACTTTCGGTTGGTTATTGGCTCTGATACTAAATGTAACGATTCGGCTCACTAGCAATAATAACTTGGCTTAAGTATTTTGGGCTGTAATTTGGACCCAACGAGTTATTATTGTTAGTGGATCGAATCGTTATCTATATATATATATATATATATATATATATATATATATATATATATATATATATATAGAGCATTGCTACCTGTACACCCCAAATGGAGTGTACATCCTACACCCACCCCATCCTGGGATGGGTATTCCTCCACTCGTCCCATCGATAGGACGAGTGGAATTCACCCACCCCAGGATGGGGTGGGTGTAAGATGTACACCCCAATTGGGGTGTACAAGTATGCATTTTCCATATATATATATATATATATATATATATATATATATATATATATATATATATAATTCTTTTATACATATAATTATTTTAGATAATAAAAATAAATTATATATAATAGATAATATTTTTAAAAATATATAAACTATTAATAATTTTTTTATTAATTTCTATGTAAAATATATATTATTTTAATAAAATTAATTATTACTATTATATTAATAATATTATATTTTATTATTGTATTTGTATTTTAATTTATTGAAGGCCGGCAAGTCACCATATCCGAATGTGTTTTGTGTCCATTATTATTAATGAATTTCTAATAGCTGAAACTATTAAAATAAGTATATATTTTTTTATTTATATAATAGGATTTGCGTGGTTTTAGAAATACAAAACTCTCCGTATTTTCAAATTTATTTTAATGTTGGAATTTTCGAATGGGCGATCGGTTATGTTAGACTGAATATTTAAAATATTTAGAAAATAAATTTTATAATTTTTCGATATCATTTATCTAGTGATCGAAAAAGCTCAAAATCAACGTCTGAAAATAAAAATATTACAAAATGTGATAATATAATACTAAAATTTTAAATCAAATATATTGATCTTGTTTTATATAGTATATTTTTTTTTATCAAAATTTTACGTGATTTGAATATTTTTATACCGTTAAATTTGTAAATGGCTCATCGCGAATATTAAAATTATTAATTTTGAGGCACTTTGATCACTAGGCAAATAATATAAAAAATTTACGAAATTTAATTTTTAAATCTTTTAATCATCCATTTGAAAGTCTCAACATTGAAAACAACTGGAAAGCACGAATACCTTTGTACTTCTAAAAGCACACAAATCGAACTCTTATTTATATATAATAATATTTTATATTAAAAATTAGTTCGCAGGAGATTTTTTTTTTTGGCTAAATTACAGAAAACTCCCTTGTAATATCCTGTTTTTTCACTTTGTCCCATGTCTTTTAAAAGCCTATATTTTGCTCCCTCGTAATTACCAAATTGTTTTTAGGGGGCAACGACGTTAACGGAGGAGGTAAATTGACGAAAATGTCCTTACATTATATTAGAGGAAAAAAGTAATGGAGAAAAGAAAAAAGGTTTAGACTTATTTCCCGCCATTTTTAAAGGGTATTTTGAATATATTCAATAATATTTTTAAAAAAACTGACGGCTTACTCACGGAATCGTGACGGCGGGGGTAAATGTATATTTCGATAATTACGATGAGGTAAAATATAGATTTTTAAAAAATATGAGGGCAAAATAAAAAAGCGAGATATTACATGAAGATTTTCTGTAATATATATATATATATATATATATATATATATATATATATATATATATATATATATATATATTTTTTTTTTTTATAATTCTCTCTCTCTCTCTCTCTCTCTCTCTCTCTCTCTCTCTCTCTCTCATATTTCTTTTTTGCCTTCTGTATTTTTGGATGAGTATGAGTTGGTTGTTGGGCTTCTCTGCAAGGGGTCTGAAATCTGAAGAATTTACTGGCAGGCATAACAGGTTGGATTCCTTACCATGAATCATCAGACAAACATCACATGATCCTGAAGAAGACCCTCATCTCTCTCTCTCTCTCTCTCTCTCTCACACACACACACACACACACACTCTCTCTCTCTCTCTCTCTCTCTCTCTCTCTCTCTCAATCTAAGACCATGTTTAATTAATTAATTAGGAAATGAAGGTTCATCCCTGTTCATACAATGTGGATGGATCAGATTCGGAACGAATTTTTAAGACTCCGAATCAGATTTTAAAAATTCATATCTAAATTCAAATTTGATCAAAAATTTAAAATTCGAATCAAAATTCAAAATAATTATTTTTTTTTATGTATTTCAAATCATCTTTTATAATTATACAATATAATTTGGATGGTAAGAATTTGAATATTTTTACTACAAATTATACATGATAACCGAAGTATTATAATTGTGCAACCAAACTATAAAGTGTATCTCCTCATACTTTTTGGTATCATTTGGTTAGAAAATAAATTGTTTTTGATTATTCCTAATACATGTATAATTTTTGAAATAAATATGAATAAAATTAATTTTGTGTTTGGATAAAAATTCAGCTATTTTCAAAAATTAAAAAAATAGAATATTTAGATTAGAAAAATTAGAATAAGAGTAATTACGGTTTTAAAATAATAATATTTTATTTAATTAATAATATCAAAATATTAATTATATAATAATTTAATTAATTAATTAATTAATTAATTAATTAATTAATTAATCATCAATACTGCTAGATATATATATAAATATTAATTAATAAAATAATTAATAATGAGTACTGTTAATTAATAATTAATAAATTAATTAACCATAAGTGATTTAATGAGTTATAAATTAATAAATTAATTAGTTAATTATTTAATAGTTAGATAATTAGTTAAGGTAATAATTAGATTAATTAGTTAATCAATGTAAATATTTGTTATTGCATAAGCATACTAAATAATTAATTCACAAAGAGCGGAAAAAAAAAGAAGAAGAATGGGACATTTTTTTTTTTTTCTCGAAAACTTGATATAGATGATCATTTAGGATTGGTTGAAAGAAGAAGGGGCTCCACACTGGCTCTTTAAAAATTCTCTATAATTTTTTTTTGCCGAACATATCACAAAATAAAATAAATTATTATTAAATTTTTTTAAAAAATAACATGTAGTGGTATATACAAATTGAGCATGCAAATATTTGAAAATCATAAATTACATATTTACCCGAAACAACCAGAAAAAGAATTTAAAATTATAGTTCTTTTTTCTTTAATCTCAACATGGTATTTTAACGAAAACAATTAGAAAAGTAGAAGGCAACAAAGGATATGCAAACAATGTGAAAGAAGAATAAGCCAGAAGAACTAATTAAAATCAAAACTTTCATAAATTTGAATACCTTTGTTATTTTTCATATAAAATGGCCATATAACATGCCAATAACATGTAAAATATTCTTTCCAAAAAGAGAGAATTCTTACCGAGTCGCAAAAATAAGACAACGGAAAAATTGAATTAAGTAGCAGATGGACAATCACGATTTAGTTTCAAAGAGTTTTCGATTTACATGTACAAAGAAAAAGCTTAAAAGATGAAAAAGATATCAGTACCCCTGATTTATTAATCCAAATGCTGTTGGGTTGAAAATAATTAAAATAAGTGAAAAATTACAGGCTTTTGGTTCGTATCATCTAAAATCAGGATTTGAAACAGTGGGCGTCTATCTCGAAGCACCATCCTTATTTATAATAGGAAGGAGAAATGAGGAAGGATGATAATTTTTGACAATAGGAAAAAAAAAGAAGGGGGAGGAGGGGTAAGGAGATATATGAGAAGTAATTCTATCATTATCAGCAACCATCTAATTTGCGGGGAGCGAGAGAGAAAGAGAAAGAGAAGGAGATGGAGAAGAGGCTACCGTAGCTAGTGATGATGATGACGTAATAATCCCATCATTTCATATCATATTGAATATCAAACCAATTATCAGCAAAATTCGCAGGCCTACCAGATATGGAGAAGTGATTGAATCATGATAGTAAGCAATTCTATTAAGAACCAAGTCCAATCGCCAGCCGGCAACATGGATCATCACCACCACCACACCCATCACCAAATGGCACTGGGCGACGTCAGGCAAGAGGGCGAAAGGTAGGAACTCTCAAAATCCACAGTGGCAGAGCCAAGTGAAAAAAAATCTGTCATAGGTAAGGAGGGAAAGGGGCGGCGGCGAATGGAAAAAAGAGCGCGGAGGAACAGGAGGGAGCAAAGAGGATAGAGGTTAAGGCGTAGCTTTCAAATCCTAAACTGGCGGAGGGCGGCGGTTTAGAAAAGAGAGAGAGCAAAAAGGGAGAAAAAGGAAGAAGGGGAGAGGCTAAAGTTAAGAGCTTGGTACCTGCAAGAGCTCTAGTTTTGCAGAAAATTTTAGTAGGCACCGACAGATAGGACAGAAAGAGAATGAGTGGGAGTGAACTTTACCTAGAGAACACTATTTGGTATCGACAAACTCTTGATTTATGAATTTATATAGATGTCTTGAAAAGATCGGTCTTTTATACATAATTAATCTTAAACACTTGTTGAACTGCCAATGAATTTGAATTGATGGAGTTCCCCTCTCCATCCACTTCAATAAGGTGCTAAGTAAAAGTAAAAAATTTAGATTTTTTTTCTATATTTGCTCACATAATAAAGTAGAAGGTATTTTTTTTCTCTTTTTCTTAATTCGTTTGATTTGTAGAAATTTTGTAAAACGGGTGTTTGGTTTGATAAAAAAATGGAGGAAAAAAAATATACATTTTGTAGTATTCAATCAGTAGAAAAAATTAGTTATTCATCAATATTTGCTTAGTTGAAAAATATATATATTTGTTTGGTTTGATTAAAATAAATAAATAAATAAATTTTAAGCGACTTAAATTTTATTTTATTTTTACTAAAAATCGGTGAAAAATAAAAACACTTCATATATTCTTTCCAAATATGTAAAAATAAATTTTTAAATATAAATTTACGACTAAATAAACGTATAAAAAGTAATTTTTAAATTTAAAATAATTTTTTAGCACATTTTACCGCCAACCAAAATGGTCTCCTTCTTAAACTATAGTAATTGGAGCAAATAAAAATAAAAATATTAAAATTTATTCGTTTCATCTTGAAAAATAAATAAGAATAAGAATATGAAAAATGTTATTTGTATATTTTAAATTGTTGCTATTAGTATATTTCAAACTATTTAGAATATGGAAAATGCTATGTGTACATCCCTTTCGGGGTGTACATCATACACCCCATCCATCTAAGGGTGGGGGTATGATGATGGGTTACTTGATGTGACCCGTAAAAAGTATCGCCACCATTAAAATAGTGGAGGTGTATGATGTACACCCCTTCGGGGTGTACAGGTAGCATTGCTCTTAGAATATATATTTCATATTTTATTTAAAAATAAATAAAATAAATTTTATTAATTATTTTAATATAATTAATAAAATAATTTTAATTTTTAAATAAATAAAATGTATATCATACGTTCTAAATTGTATATTATTCATCCCATTTGAGTAGCTTTGTTCTAGTATCTTCTTCATTTAGTCGAACACTTTCCTATTGCATCGACCCGCTCTTCTCCATCGCCGGAGAACCCAAAAAAAAAAAAAAAAAAAAAAAAAAAAAAAAAAAAAATGCAGAGCCACGCCCCTACTTCGCTACACCCCTCCCCCGCCCGCCTCGGCCTCCCCTCCTCCTCCCATTCCCCGAACCCTAACCCTAACCCTAACTCTAACCCCACCAGCTCCACCTCAAACCCTAACCCTAATCCCAAGCCCCTTCCTCCTCCTCCTTCTTCCTCCTCCACCACCACCACCACCACCACCTCCTCTTCCCTTCTCTCCCTCCTCCCTCCTCTCCCCCGCGCCCAGTCCCTCCTCCTCCACCTCTCCTCCCTCGCCTCCAAGCTCTTCGACGCCTCCCCCAACCGCCCCTTTTGGCTTACCTCCTACCGCGGCTCCTACCCTTCCTTCCCCCCCTCTTCCTCCTCCTCCTCATCCTCCTCCTCATCCTCCACCCCCTCCTCTACCGCCATCTCCCTCCCCTCCTCCACCAAGGAGCTCCTCGCCCTTGCCACCTCCCTCCAAACCCACCTCTTCGAATCCGTCGCCGAGCTCCAGGAGATCCTCGATCTCAAGGACTCCGTCACCAAGCTCTCCCGCGACGTCTCCGCCAAGGACGCCACCCTCCTCGCCCTCGCCCACAAGACCCGCGACGCCCACCAGGTGCTCGACCAATTGCTCGACGACTACGCCGACTACCGCCGCCGCCCCCTCAAGAAGGCCCGTGCGGACGCCGCCGCCGCACCTGCACCCGACCCCGAGTTCGCCCTCCGATCGGGGCTCGATCTCCAGGAGATCCTCGCCTACGCGCACCGCATCAGCTACACCACCTTCGCCCCGCCCGAGCACGGGGCCGGGCTCGCGCCGCTCCGCGGCGCGCTCCCCCCCGCGCCGCAGGAGAACGAGATGCGCGCGTCGCAGCTGTACCACTTCGCCGACCTCGACGTTGGCGTCCCGAAGAAGCCGGCCGAGGTGAAGGATCGGGCGGCCGCAGCAGCGGCCGCAGCTGATGCGCCGATGGAAGCATTAATGGAGCCGACCCCGCCGAGGGAGGAATTTCCCACGCCGCCGCCCGGGGTGGCGATCCCGCCGCCGCTTCTGCCGATCGCGGTGCCGCCTGGGTGGAGGAAGGGGATGCCGGTGGAGCTGCCGAGCGAGATCCCACCCGTGCCGCCAGGGTGGAAGCCCGGGGATCCGATCACGCTGCTGTTGGATGGGGTGGCGGTCGGAAACAAGGCGGAGGAGCCGCGGATCAGTGGTGCTCCTGTGCCCGCCGGGCTGCCGAAGGGGCCGGAGCCTATACAGGTCAAGTATGTGCAACTTGATATCAATCCAGATCAGGATGAGTATAGCAGCGATTACAGCAGCGAGGTTGGGAGCTCGGAGGACGATGACGAAGACTAAGCAGTTCCAGGGTAAGATATACTGAGCTCTTAATGCTTGAAAAATCTTTCTTTTATTCTTAGATCTTATGCTTGTTTATGTCCATTGTTCTTATTCTTCGACTCTCTCAAAATTCATGAGATTAGATGTACTTAGGGAAGGATCACTTATTTAGTTGCTGTTCATTTGTTTGCATGTTTCTCTATTTTCTCAAATGAAAAGAAGTTACTGTTGCATTTATATTTTGTTCTGCATTTACAAACCATAAATAAGAAATTTTGTAAATAAACCAGCGATAATATGCTAATAGTAGTACTCTGTTCATCTGTAAGTGCGTAACCGTAAATAATTTCGGGAAGAACAAAAGAACTGCAGTGATAATCCACTTCATTCTTGTTTCCTTTTTTACGATCTTTTGTTTGGTTCAATGGTAAAAGGTGTTAGGCTTGCATTTGGGTGATTGTGGTTCGAGTAGTGAGAGCAGCTGCTTAAAGCCAAAATTTCTCTCCTACCTCTCCACAACCACTCCTTCGTGGGGCCATAATTGGGCAATGACTGCTTGAGTTATGTTTTTACATTATTTTTATAAAAATAATATGTTTTAGGTAGTGTTGTGTCATTTGCCCATTGTTGTGTGTGCACCTTTTCCAGCATTTTCGACCTTTTTCCAGTTGATAAGAACATTTGCACTGGATCAGGATTTCATCTCTTGTTTGTCTAATGAAATATCATGCTACCACTTGTAATCTCGCATGATGTGTGAAAATCATTAATTCTAATCCTTCTGTGTGTGTTCCATTTGTGAGCGTAACGTTTCCTTGTATACAAGAATCACTGTAAAAGGCAAAGCAACAATGCAAATAAAACATTGAAGCATGACTAGATCAACTGGCATAGCTCGTCTATGCTTGAGCTCAACCTTTTTGCTTTGGTAGATGCTATTAGGGAAGATCAACCGGAAAGATTAAACTAGGGTTTCAAGATATGTACTTATCATATAAAACATTGTTTGCTAGTTTAGTGCTTTATATATGTATCCTTCAGCTTGCAGCTACTTTTGAGTTGGTTAATCTTTCTTTTGAAATCGTCAGCCTTTTAACACTAGTCCATGCGACATTTGACTCTGAGAAACAAAGGAAAAAAGGTACAAGATGGCTGCTATGGGTTGCTTTAAGTATCAATTCAAGCTGGATCTTGGTATCTACTAATTGGTACCTGCTGTCAGCTATGTATAGTCTTTCTGATTGATCGTGTTTACTGTAATATAGTCTAATGTCAGATATTGATTAGTATTACGTAGTGCCTGGAAACTGTTTCAAGCAACTATCCCAAGAAAGATGCAAGTTGAGTGTCCATTTTACTATATTAAAAGCCCATCCTAGAATTTAGCGTCTTACAGTGATAGTTCATAAGACCAAAAAATATAAGAAACTCTCTCCTATATATCTGCAGTTTGAAACTAGTTTAAGTTAACATCTTAAATTGTATGTGACACTTCCGGAATTTGGATTAGTTCTATATATAAATGATATAATAGGACTAAATATCTTAACCCGGCTATAGCATTTTGGGTGGTAGCAAGACCTAAGAGGTTAAGAGAGTTAAGCGTGCTAGAGCTAGAGTAGTTCTAGGATGGGTGACCCCCTGGGAAGTGGGGCGTCACATTTGGTATCAGAGACATTCACCAGTCGGAAATGTGAGATGAGTCTCGGCTGAGCCAGGGTTATATAGCGGGTAGAGCGAGGCTCTCCGGCTAATGACCGTTGTGGGTGGAGTGCAGCTCCCCACAAGGTCGGCTAAGGCTAGCGAGACGAGTCTCACATCGCCTGGTGCTTGTGAGTGTGCTTGAGCCTGACGTGGACGTCAGGGCTTAAAGGGAGGAAGAATGTGACACCCTCGGAATTTGGATTAGTTCTATATATAAATGATATAATAGGACTAAATCTCTTAATCCGGCTATAGCATCTAAAAAGGGAGAAATTAGCACTACTTGGTGAAATAGGTTCTTTTAGAATCAATTTAAAACCATCTGCTAGAGGTTGTAACAATCCGAACGATCCCACTACATCGGGTTGGGTGGTAGCAAGATCCAAGAGGTTAAGAGAGTTAAGCGTGCTAGAGCTAGAGTAGTTTTAGGATGGGTGACCTTCTGGGAAGTGGGGCGTCACATTGTACCATAGCTTCCTTGTCGAAAATTCCATTTTTCTCGTTATGCCAGCATGAGAGGCATGCATAATTCTTATTCGACATAGGACTATATAAGAGACTTTAGAAAGCCATTGTATGTAGGATGTGATTCTCATTTCCTTAGAAACTTGTAGTGATATCCTCCCTTCAATGTATATCTTTTACACTAATCTTAGTTTTCACTAAGAAATTTAGCTTAACAATATCTAGAGACCAAACACTAAAGCCCATAAATAATCTGAATTGCGCACTAATTTTTAGAGTTATGCTCACAGTACACAGTTCTCGCTAACAAATTCACATTTAAAGGCTCAGCCCGAGTCGTCAATCTTACTCTTTTGTTCCTGTACTGCCCTAGAATATCATCTGAATTACCATTTCCATTTTGCTAAAAGTTTCAATTCAAGTGAGATTGACGGAGCCTTATTTTGATAGTGATGGTTTTGTCGAACTGTGTGAAAAAAAATTCTACCACTCTCTATTCTTTCTGGTGCAGAATTTTTTCAATTATAGCTTTTGCTCATAACTGTTCTCTCTTGTTTGCCTTTGTGTGACTTGTATAATTGTTCTTTTCATAGTTATAAACAACAATTGGCTTCTGGTTGTAAATGCAGGTGTTATATGTTGTAATATCGCGCTAGGCCAGCGTTTTCAATATATTTGGCCGGTGTACCGCCAATCAAAATGCCCGGGTTTGTCCTTTCACGCGCGCGCGTCGATCGCAAGGAGGCATGTCAATGCAACCAACCTCCCAAGAGAATTTACTTCAATCCGGTCCTTGCTATTATATCATACATTGAGCAGAGTTATTATGGACTTCTCTTTTGTTTATGAGCTTTATTAGCTAAAGATATCATTAATTGTGGTACCTGTTGCTTTTGTAGATGTGGGCTTTGATGTTGAGACGATAGGAAAGAAACAACATTTTGTAGTTGTTGTATATGCATGCTCTACATAGATCAAAATGCTCGTCTTAGTTGTCCACATGCCAAAAAAAATTGTAAAAATCTTGTTAATATTTTGTTTTTGTTTTGTTTATATATATATATATATATATATATATATATATATATATATATATATATATATATATATATATAATTTGCATTACATAATTTGCAAATCAAACAAAAATGGTTGATTTATGTGCAATTGTGAGTCAAAATTTGCCCAAATATAATATATATATATTTTTATTTCTTTATCAAAATCATAGAATTAATTAAAAATGGCAAGAACTAATAAGAGACATAAAAAAAACCTAATCACCGTTAAAACCCTGGATCCCAATTATGCTCGGCCTCTGATCAATGTCGGCGCGTTGAAAATGTCCACCGCACACCATTACCACGCGAAAGCACATCGGAAACCATCAAAGAGACCATCTCAACCGTTCGGATCACAGTCGCGGATGAAATCGACGGCTATTAATCCAGGAGCACGTTAACTTATTCTCCTCCTCGAAGCTCGTAAATCGCAGAGAAGATTCCGGTGCGGGGAGATGATGAAACGAAGCTAGGCGTAGAGCACGAAAGCGATCGTCCTCGTTCTCGTCTCTCAGATCCACCAAACCCTAACCCAAATCCTAATCTGTGCGATCTCTTCTTCATCCTCTTCCTCTTCGTCCTCGATCTCTTCCTCGATCAGCCATTGAAGATGCAGCAGCAAGGAGGCGACTACGGGTCCTCGCCCTACTACTCCCACCACACGTACGCCCCCTCCTTCGGGAACCCTAACCCTAACCCTAACCCTAACCCCAATCCCGGCGAGTACCCTCCCTCCAATCCGATCCAGCCGAGCTACGCCTCCGCCCCGCCCTATTCCCCCTACTCCACCGCCGATCCCTACCCTCCTCCGTACTCGCAGAACCCCGACGTACCCCCCTCGGCCCCTTCCTATTCCCAGCCCCAGCCCCAGCCCCAGCTCCAATCCCAATCTCAATCCCAATCCCAATCCCAAATCCCCCAATTCGCTCCTACACCGTACAATCCCTCGCCGTACCCTCCGGAGCCGTCTCCGGCGCCCTACGGAACCCTGCAGCAGCCTCCTTCGGTGCCGTATTATCCGTACGATGCGCATCAGCCGGCCGCGAATTATGCTCCGCCCGCGAACCCTAATCCCAATCTCAGCTCGTCGCCGAACCCTAATCCCTCCTTCTCCTCGGCTTATCCTTCCTACGAGAACAACCCCTATGAGAGCGCCCCCGCCCGATTTGATCAAGGCGGTGGGTACTTCGGCGGCAATTCGGGGAGCTACGGGTCGGGATTCGATCAGGATTTCTACGGGAAGCAGCGGGAAAGCGGGCCGCGTTACGATCGGAGCGCCGTGCACGAAGACGGGCACGATGATGGCGTCTATGCCTACGACGGCGGCCGGTCGGAGCCCTATGGAGCTCGGGGAACGGCGCCTACCAGGTCCTCTACTTTGTTTGATGACTATGGAAGATCCATTAGCTTCTCTTCCGGTGGAAAGGAAAAGAGCGGTGGTAGCCCCGCGAAGATTGTGAGGGCGGTGCCCAAGGCGGATACTCAGCAGGATGTCAAGAGCGGGGTGCAGAAGTTCCGGGTCAAGCTGTTGGCCGAAGGATCTGGGCAGAGCACCATGGATGTCCTTTGCCAGGTATGGATGCGAAAACGAAAAGAATCTCCTTTTTTTTTTTTATTTTAGATTCTCATTTGTATTGTCTCTTGCCCACCTTTTATGCTTTATAAGCTGATAGTTTGAAAAGATGTTAAAATGCAAAGAGTGGTTGATCCAGTTTTTTTCTATAAAATTGCTTGATCCAAAATAGTCATAAATTGCTTTAGAGGCAATGATCCTTAAGTTTATAGTACTAGTGTGGCAATCAGAGTAGTACTAAATGTATAATTTGCCTCAGCTTGTTTAGGACCATATCATTTGTATGCATCTATTTATTTATTCGTTCTGCATATAGTTTCTGTATTTCAAGTAATTGTGACTGTTTGGAAGCATTAGAACCTTTAAACCGATGCACTTTAGTTCCTATAGTTTGTTAATGGTATTGTTTTTTTTTTATTTTCTCATAGGTTGGGTTGGATGGAATAAGGATGCTGGATCCAAGCACTAATAGAATGTTAAGGATCTATCCTCTTGAGACAGTGACAAGATGGGAAGTAAGTTGATTTAATATTGGGCGCATAATTCAGACCGTATTTTCTTTACTTCGTAAATTTATTTGATTCTAACCGTACATTTTCTTTTTCCAGGTATTAGACTCATCTATCTTCGCCTTTTGGTCTAAGAGCTCTGTTGATATTGAACCGAGGAGGATAAGGTTGCAGTCAAACAGCTATACAACCTGTACCATACTAGACACAGTGACAGCTGCGTCGGTGCAGGTTTTGACATCCAGACTAGCTCCAGTTTTGTATTCATTTGAGTGCTTTACTCTTTATTTTGCAAAAGACGCTCTACATCTCATGGTGCCGTGAAAAATGTTAGCCGTCACGCAAGAGTGAAGGCCCTGTTACAACTGATTAAAAATGTGTGATTTAACCACAAGGGATCTAAAATTAGTTAGCGCTTGCAGTTGTAGCACTTGTAGATATCAGTGAAGATGTATGGAAGTCCATTTGTGAAGTAACATTCTTTGATTTTCTTTTCCACCACACATTTCACTGTAATTTTCTACTAGTAACTTTTTAGAGCACCGCGTCCTTCTTTCAGACAATGATATCCGTTTTCTCATCTTCATTGTAATGTTTATAAAGGGTAATATTTCTTTCAGCTTGCTGTCCCATTTTGTGTAGTGCCCTCATTTTTTCCTTTGCCTCTTCTGACATTTGCACCCTACCATTTGGTGTCCAGAATATATGTAAATTGACTCCTGGATTTGGTTCTATGACCTTCAGTGTTTTACTTTTGTCTTCTTTGGAGTTTCAGTAAGATAACAATAAAAGAGGTAGGAAGATGATCAATACAAAAGATTTCTATCTTTATTTACGGTGGATTTAGTTTAATTTGATGATCTGAAGTTGGCACTGCGACAATAGTTTCACATTTCCCATTGATAGATTTCATAGGTTAAAGTGCTAGCATGTCTTATTCTTTCCCTTGTTCTTTTGGAAAATTTAATAATTGGTGGGCAAATTTGATTTCATTGTGAAAAATAAAGGAACTTTCTGTCTGAAAAGGTTTCTGCTTTCGTAATATTTGTTGGTATGGGTGCCAAGAGTTCTAGCTGAATGTTTCTTTTTTTGTTTCTTTACTATTTATCTTTCCTATCTCCTTTTGTCCTATTTTCTACTGTGTTAATCTTTTCTTGGTTTTCTTTTTTTTTGGTCTACGATTGATTTACTTTTTATTGGATGCGCAATTTGTATCAATTTTTTCTAATTCTGTGATTCTTCCAAATGTAGTTTAAGGAGATGGGTGGCAATAACCTAGCTAGAAGCAAAAGTGCTGATGCTGGCAAGTCCTCTGAACAGCCTACTGAAAAGAAGAAGGGCTTTATTGACTGGATGAACTTGATGAAACCTGGCAACGAGGAGAAAGAACACTGGGTAAACCTGGCTTCTTTTGATTCATTAAAGACTTTTTCTTGTTGTATGAGTTTTTTTAAAAAAATTTTAAATATGGTTCTATGATAAGAGTTAGAAGAAGACTTTCATGCTCAAATTTTGGTTTCTTTAATGAAGAGTCTCGACCTTGTTATAATGAGTTTTTGGTTAAGTGATTTGCTATTTACTTTTAATTGTCATGTCCTAGATATAGTGTCTATGATACAGTCAGTGCATCATCCCATTAGGTCCTATCATTTTCTTGAAAATAGTCATGGGCTTCTTGTTGTTGATTTGCACAGCAGCTTTTCATGACTATTTAAGGGATTTTCTTGATCAAAATCATTTCTTGATGTATAAAGCTCGACTGTAGTTGTAACTTTACATGTGAATTTATTACTCTATTATATCTAATTATCTCAATTTTTTTTGGCATAGATTGTCATATATAATAATAATACATATTAAAAATAATTTTTGATTATCGTATCCCGGCATACTGTATCTTGAAAGCTCCTATGATTCGAATACACATCAATTTTCGAGCTCCGCTGTAGTTAAGGGGTCCATCGGTTTTTTTTCATACTCCGATCAAAAACTTTATTTCTTAAAAAGAGTTCACATCGACAGGAAGGTTTGGCACCTCGATGTCGGCTCTTCGCCACCTGGGGCTAATTATAAACCCGCAAAACAAAGATTAGGATTGGGTTATTTTAGTTAATGGTCGTATAGTGGATATACCAAGTTATCGTTGCAAACCCCGAGATACTATTACTGCGAAGGATAACCAAAGATCAAAAGGTCTGATTCAAATTATATCTAATTATATCAATTTTTTTTGGCATAGATTGTCATATATAATAATAATACATATTAAAAATAATTTTTGATTATCGTATCCCGGCATACTGTATCTTGAAATTTTCGAAATTTGCTGTATTCCTGTATTTGTATCATATTTTATACATATCTTCTATCAATATCATCTAAATCTGTTTCTCTGTGGGCTATAACTTCTTTACAACTTCATTTTCTTTTTTTTTGCCATGTTTGGTTTTGTCTGAACTAAGATGAATTGATCTCTGATTTTCTGTTTCCTCTTCATGTTTCGTGTGATGGATATTGTTCTTTTGTCATTGCTAAGGCATTAATAATTCAAAGAATCCATTGTAGTTGTTTTTTTGACTTCAAATAACTAGCATGCAATGTAATGTGGCATTGTGAGCTTGCTCTGTTTAGGCCCCCGTAATAGCTGATGTTTTATACTTTCAAGAGTAGGAAAGGAGATATTTGTGTGCCAATGGCCGTATTCATTGCTCTTCATTGAGATTTAATTATTATGGTATTTCCTGTTTTCAGGTTCCAGATGAAGCAGTCACTAAATGCACCTCTTGTGGAGCAGATTTTGGAGCTTTCAACCGCAGGGTGATTTAGTTATCTAACAATTGAACATCTTGACCCATAATTTTGAGTCTTCCCTTGTGGTAACATGATTGCTGTATCTTTTCAGCATCATTGCAGGAATTGTGGTGATATTTTCTGTGACAAGTGCACCCAGGGTAGAACTGCTCTCACTGCCGATGATAATGCTCAAATAGTTCGAGTTTGTGACAGATGCATGGTATTGTTTTCTGCCTTTTGTTTATTTATGCACTAGTTTTATTGCAGCTCATGTTGACGGGTAATTGCAAACTTTTTTATTTTCGATTGCTGAGTGGGATATTGCCAGCTTGCTGCTAATTCAATGCTTAAGAATATTTTTAAACTAGAGAGAAGCAT
Source organism: Tillandsia leiboldiana (assembly GCA_029204045.2). Classification (NCBI taxonomy): domain Eukaryota; kingdom Viridiplantae; phylum Streptophyta; class Magnoliopsida; order Poales; family Bromeliaceae; genus Tillandsia; species Tillandsia leiboldiana. The sequence goes on from CM055071.1 coordinate 3,709,999, forward strand.
TCGGTCTCCCTTGATATTAATCTGCATATTGCCAATATTTATCTTTTGTTATATATTTCACTTGTTTTTTCAAATACATATCAGTCATTAATTGGCTAAGGAGTCACATAATATTCTACCCATGCTTGGTATGATGGCAATTCCATTTATTTGTGAATTTGTATTGGTGTTGTTATGAATTATTATTTAGAAGATTTGGGGATAACAGCTGTATGAAACTGGCATTAGTTTATCTGTCTTAGTTTGAATTATCCCAATAGCAAACATCGGCAGGAAGTTATAGACATCGTAGTCAATTGGAATATCAGATTTTATAAGACTATAGTTACATATATTCATGGAATATAATTTGGTCGTCAATTTTCGGAGATGATACCTGGGGATCTCTTTTTCATTTTCTCCACAGGCTGAAGTTTCTCATAGGCTGAGCAATGCCAAGGAAACTGCCAATAAACCTGCTGCACCCGCCAGTCATGAAGATCTTGCCAGAAAGCTTCAGGTGTGCTTTGTTTATTAAATTTTTTTCTTTTTGAATGCTTTGCATATATATCAAGTCGATGACTTAAAATGGGAAAGAAAAATTGGATCAAAAAGATTTACTATTGTTACTAGAAGAGCTATGAAGCAGCAAACAAAACTTGATATTCTCATCATCACCAGTAAGCAGAGGTAAGAATGAATCCATGAGCAGCAAAACAACTAAACTGTGCATGTGCACTTATCTTTCTGTACGGATATTGAACAGATGCTAATGTTAATATTGGATTTGCTTAATATTTGTACAGTTATTAGGATATACCCTTATTGCGTTAATCATAATATATTAATTAAAATGTATAGTTGAAGCAAATTCGGGATTTAGCAAAAAAAATCAAGGGCATATAGTTTATTAAGCTACTATATTATATTTGACAAATAATTTATGTATGGATATATGAATCTCGATTCAGCTTCATTTTTCATTTCTGACCATTTTGGGTTTTTGAACAGGAGGAAATGGAGAAAAATCGGAAGTCACCCTCAGGTAATTTACTTGTCCTGTGATTTCAATCTGTACTATAAAATCTATATCATGTGTGGTGTTTGTCCGTATGGCAATGTCTAATGAATTTGCTGTGTGTTGCTTCGTAGTGTCGAGTTCCTCTGATGGATCTGGGAGGCGAATGAGGGAGGTAGCTTGTCCCATCTGCACTGTCCATCTTCAGGTTAGAACTCCTGGCAATTTTTGTATATGGAACCCTATTATGCTTCTCTCGTAGGGCCGTTTTGGTCTACATGCTCATAAAACAAGAATTTAAGTGCCGTGGCATGGGCCGGTGCCGAGAACATGCTAGCACAGTGCGTGCTGTACCGTCCCGATACATGCCGGTTATAAAAATGCATGTGTGCCGATACGCTATGGCATAGAATATATTTTTTCTTTGGCAGTAATATATTTTAATTACTTATTATGTATCTTTCTCTAATCTTCTACGCTTTATTGAGATAACTATTTGCTAATTTCAATAAAAAGAGGATTTTGAGCCGTGCCATCCGAGAATGGGAGTCGTATTGTGTTGATATCCTGTCGGCATGGTGGGCACGGCCCATGCAACACTTAAATCCTTGGCGCACAAGTTTTTTTCAGAAGCATTTTGCATTAAAGTGATTCCTGGTTAATCCTCGAATCAGTGCTTTAGATCGAGTACTTTTGCTTCTGCGGGGATCTGATGTTGGGAGCTGGTGCCCAAAATGAGCATCAATCCCGGCAAGTTTACTTCCAATGGTGATCAGAAGCGCGACCAAACTTTGCCCTTAGTCTCAAAATGAATCAGATAGTCATCGTTTTGTTATTTTGCAGGTGCAAGTTCCAACCTCTGGATCTGAGACCATAGAATGCGGCGTCTGCCAGCACCCATTCCTCGTTAGTGCTCATTGAAGGGCAAATTCTACCATGCCGTGCTAATGGTTTTGGAAGCATCATAAATTTGTCTTTCTAATAAACAAATCTGCTTTTAGTTCTTAATCTTTGTATATTTTCCCTTCGTTTTCCCCGTTGTATAAAATCTCTCTCTCTACCGTGTATTGATTCTCACTTAGCAAGCATGCCTATGCCTGTGTGAACTGGTTTCCTATAACAGTAACTAGAATTCCGCGATGAAATTGATTTGATTGGGGTTTTATTGACTAAACCGAACGAGTTTTATTAACCATAATATATTTTGTCCAATTGCTTGATTTCACCTAATTAAGTGTGTTTGCTTTGCTATTCGGTTTCTCTCTCTGTGTGTGATCTCGGTGGTTATCGTATCTCATTATTGTACGTCCTTTGGCTTTATCAGGACTGGTAGAAGTTCGCGTATCCTACTGCACAACAAAGGTTGGCTCGAACCATTGCCCTAAACAAATCTGTGAGTCCTGAACACTGGTTCGAACCAAGCGGTGCGGTTTACTTATTAGTGTGTGTTGTTTTCGCCGACACCGTCGTCGACATACTGTGAGAATTTTGGTTCAGGCTTTCATCTATCTCAATGGGTGGGAAAAGATCATTCAATTTTTGTCGTTGTTGTGCTGGTCACAGATTCGTCCCTGCTCGCAGATTCGTCCTGTTTGCATCTCTACAAGCCGACGCTCATGCTAAGGCACAAAAAAGCTCGGCTCATGCTAAGGCACAAAAAAAGGAGTCATAAGGCAAACAGTCCCACCCACCATGTGCAACACCATGGCAGCCACAAAATTCTTATAATTTTTTTTTTTTTAAAAAAAAAAAAAATTTCACAAAATGGCACAAACTTCCTCCCAAGAAAAAGCCCATCTTTTACCACCCCACCCGTGCTCTATCTGCTCCCTAAAAGAAATCCAATAGTACATATCAGAGCACCATTGCTCATAATTAAACTTGTCATTTTCCCATTCATCATGGACCATCCAACAATTGTGTACCAAATAAAAGTAATCACTCCATATTATCATTTGCTGAACTGAGCCAATTCGGCATGCACGAGTTACTGCGATTTACGAAAATAAATAAATAATCTTATGCTTTTATTTATCGTCTGTATCACACTAGTTCAGTTAAAATATAATATTTATGGTCCAATGGAATTATGAGTGTAGATGAGCCGAACATGAGCGAGCTGACTTGTTTACATATCGAGTTAAAAAATCTGACTCATTTTCAGCTCATTCACGAATTGGCTCGCAAATAACAAGTTAGATTTTATTCTCACTATTAGATGCAAAGTTGAAAAAAAATTTAAAAATTAAAATCTTAATCTAATAATTAAAATTCATAAAAAATTATTATTATTATTATTTTTTCTAGGTTGCTTGAAATTCAAATAATAAAAATTTATAATATGTATATATGTAAAATTTGGTCGAGTTGCTTTTAAAAGCATTAAAGTTTTGGAACTATAATATTTGATTTGTATCGTTGAATCAATTCTAGTAATTTTTGGATCATACACAATGATGGATCTGATAAGTAATTATTATTGTTGATTTTTGATCTAATAATTAAAAAGTCAATCTCAAGAGTACTTTTTTTTTTTGATATTTTTAAAAATATTTTAGTTTAGTATAGATAAATAAGCCTTTTTTATAAATAATTTTTTTTATAACTAAGTTAGATTTTATATTTAAATTAGAATAAAATTTAAATAATAAAATATTATATATATATATATATATATATATATATATATTCGAGCCGCTATCGAGTTGAACACGAATAAGCTGACCTTATTTAACGCATTTACTAAACGAATGATTCGACCTTGAGCTTATTTCGAATCGAACACGAGCTGATTCCTGGATTGCCAAACCCCTAAATGGAACAAACTAATAACAGCAATGCATATCCCAAATTGCATTTGTCCCGACTCTTTTTGCATTTATCCCTATTATTAATTAATAATAATAGTTTGGCTTAATTTCTCCTCCCCTCCACTCTATAGAGTCTATACAACAACAACAACAACAACAACAACACCTCCTCTTCACTACCAAAACAAAAAAAGAAAAGAAAAAAAGAGAAGAGAGAGAGTGAATGAGGAGACGAGTGGAGGTGAATGAAGATCATGCCATGGTGATCATCATCATCATCATTCTGATTTTCCTCTCCCGCCAGCAGTGCGCCGTGTTTGCTGCCGGCGGAGGAGGAGGAGGAGGAGGGCAGCAGGAACACGTGGTGGTGGTGGTGCCTGCGGTGTTGGTGTTCGGGGACTCGATCGTGGACACGGGGAACAACAACGGCCTTCTCACCCTCACCAAATGCAATTTCCCTCCCTACGGCAAAGACTTCGTCGACCACCGCCCCTCCGGCAGGTTCTCCAACGGCAGAATTCCCCCCGATTTTATTGGTACGTACGCACCCCTTTTCTTTCCTCTTTTTTTTTTTTTTTTTTTTTTTTTTTAAGTCATGCTACATGTACACTCCAAATAGGGTGTACGTCATACACCTAATTTATCCTAGAGTGAGTATTTATCAAAAATTCATTCCACCCTAAGATGGGTGGGATGTAAAATATACATCCTATTTGGGATGTATATCTAGCAATTTTTTATTTTATTTTATTTTATTTTTTTATTTTTTTTTTTGTGCGCGCGCGCTGAAAGGTAGAAAATTTCTTTTTTTTTTTTTTTTCTGATTTTTAAAAATTTATATTTTATTCTCTTACTAAAATTTTAGAAAATATTTTTAAAAATTATAACGTTACTGAAAAGAATAAAATGATCAAATTATTTTTACTGATTTTATAAAAATATTTAATTTTAAATTTATTTTTATTATTTTAAAGATATTTTTTATATAAATTATACAAAATTGACGAAATTCCCAGGAAAGTTGATGAATAAGCGAAATTTAAAATAAAAAAATAAATATTTATAACTAGTTTCATGTAATTATTATTATTATTATTATTTATTTACTCTCTCTGTTGCATATTGTATCCATGTTTTGAATAATAAGATATTAGAGCCAGTTTGGAGGCCGTCTCTAATTCTTACACTATTTAGAATGTAGTGATTAAATATATATATATATATATATATATATATATATATATATATATATATATATATATATATATATATATATATATTTATATTATAAAAAGTTAAAAATTAAAATCGTCACAGGGGAAAAAAGCATATGCAAATTTTTTCGATAGTATCTGTAATTTTAAAATATTAAAGAATAAAAAATTATAAATATTTTTAAAATTTTGAATTTTTTTATACTATATAATAATACTTTTAGTCACTGTATTATCAAACTAAGTATTTTATTATAATTCTGATGTGATGGTAATCTTTATATTCTAAAGTGTTAAAATTAATAATTAATTATTTTTGATTAAATTAATTTATAAATAATATGATATTAATAAGTGATTTCAAAGCCTAGGACACGATTTCCACATTCATCGTTTAATTGATATATACTTTGGCTGTTTTTAATTAATTAATTAATTAATTAATGTACAACATTGCACTGGATTTTTCTCCCAATTATTATCAACTAATTAATGTTTGTTGAATGCTTAATTTGCATAATGAGCTGTGTATGTTTGTACCCTAGTTTATTTTGTCATCAACTTCAAATTTTTCTTGCTTTGGGTGATAACACTATAAAAAAAATTTAACATTTAAAAATATTTATTTTTATAATTAACAATACTTAAAAATATTTTAATATAGTTTAGTATCATATTTAAAAATATCGGTTAAAATATCTGTAAATAAAGAACCGTCATATACATACATTTTAAACTATTAATTTTTTTAAAATTTTTAATATTTTAAAGTATTAAAAATTAAAAATAATAATAATAATTATTATTTAATAAATTTATTAGTATTTACTATACTTTTACTAAGCCTCATCTAAAATATATTTTTATATTAATATTTTTTTATAGTGTAAGATATTAATTCTGCAACACGCATACCACAAATGCTTTTTATTTGTGTCTGTTAAAATTAAACAAGAATATTTTTATTTTTTTATATAAAATTAGAAGAATAAGTTTTCCTTTTTTTTATTATTATTTTATATTATTTTACTTTAAAATTATTATATTATTTTTTATTAGATTTTCATCATTACTTTTATATGGCCCAATATAATTGGTTATGCTTAACTTTTAGATAGAATATCTATTACATAGAGGTGTTCAATAGGATACCCACCCTAGGATGGGTGGGTGTAGGATGTACACCCCATTTGGGGTGTACACCTAGCACTACTCAACCAATTGAGTAGTGCTAGGTGTACACCCCAAATGGGGTGTACATCCTACACCCACCCATCCTAGGGTGGGTATCCATCCACTCGTCACTCGATGTGACGAGTGGAATTCACCCACCCCTAGGATAGGGTGGGTGTAAGATGTACACCCTATTTGGGGTGTACATCTAGCATTTTTCTTTTTTTTAATATTATTTTTATTTATTAAATAAATATAAAATAAATGACTGAAAATAAATATTTTTTTAAAAAATAATAATATAATTTTTATATTCAAAATCTAGATAAATTTTATTTTAAATAATTTTAAAAAAAATTAATAAAAAAATTGCTGATATGAACTCTTCTACACCGTTAAATGCGCAAAATATCGCATCATTAATTAAAATTATAAATTTTATAATTTTTTAATCGTTCAGTTAACAAAATTTTTTAAAAAATAAAATTTAATTTGTAAATAATTTAAATAATTTATATTATGTTTAATAACATCCGTGGTGGTGGATTTGAAATAAATGGATAGTAAATCGAGTCATTTATTAGTGATAGTATTCCGAGAAAACGTCTTTATACACAACAATTATTTGTTCATTACTCAAATATTAGAGCTCACTAATACTTAAACTACTTTATAGTTTATACACACCAATTACTTGTTCATCACCACTTAATAATACTTACTTAAAGATGGAGACAGTGCAAAACATGCATGCACGCACGTACAGCTTTTAGTCTGTTTTGTATAGGCATCACAAATCACAATACGAACGAGGGTACCATAAAACGACAAATTAATGCCACCTCCCCGTGAACCCCCTATTCCATCATCTATGCTGCAGTAGGGTAGGATAAAGAGGGATGCAACGCATACACCCAAAAATAGGGTGTATGATATACACCCATCTAATTAAGGGTGAAATTTTTTTCACCGGTCTTTATCATTGGATGGGTGAGATATAAAATGTACACTCCCTTGGGGGTGTACAAAAAGCATTTCCCATAAATTATTGTCCGGACTCATTGTCACTCTCTCACTCTCTCTCTCTACATATATATATATATATATATATATATATATATTAAGAGAGAGAGAGAGTATGGTTACTATACTATTAATAGTACGAAGTTGTTGGTACTATCAGGTTTTCTACTCTTAGATTAATTTCTTTAATCATTTTCATCTGTTAGATTTTACTATTTTTTCAACCACCTATTAAACCCAAGGCACCTACTATCATCTCAACCACACATTTTTTAATCCAATGATTAAAAACTTAATAGCACCAATGATTTGATACTATTAATAGTATTCCAGCCTAACTATATATATATATATATATATATATATATATATATATATATATATATATATATATATATATATATATATATATATATATATATATATATATATATATATATGTTATTATATATGTACAACCACCGAGTAATTGATATTTATAAATTTTCTATCGTTATTACAAGTACCAAATAATTAATGCTTATAAGTTTTTTACGGCTAGATGTTCTTTGACTAAATTCTATTTCACCAATCATTCATTTAACCCAAGAACTCACTATCATTCTAACCACACATTCTTTTATCCAAAAGCTAAAAATCTGTAAGTACTAATAGGTTAGTACTTTTAAAAGCATAGGAGCTCAATTGGTGCTTATAGATTTTAGAAGCATATAATTGAGTTCTTATGCTTTTAAAATTATCAACTTATTGATACTTGTAGATTTTAGCCTTTGGATTAAGGAATGTGCAGTTAGGATGATAGTGGTCCTTTAGGGTTTAGTGGGTGGTTAGTTGAATTGTAAAAATATTAGGGGACTACTATAATTCCAACCGCACATCCTTTTATCCAAGGCTTGAAAACTGGGTGGTACCAATTGCTTGGTGCTATCGATAATATTTCAAACGGACTATATATATATATATAAGTGCGGCTGGGGTGCTTTTATAAGCACGAAGACGCTCGTGCTTATAAGTTATTTTTAATGTTGGAATTTTTGAATCGACGAGCTGCTTCGTTAGACTTGATATAGAGTATTTGAAATATTTAAAAAATAAATATTACGATTTTTCGATATCATTTACCTAGTAATCAAAAAGGCTCAAAATTAACGGCTGAAAATAAAAATCTCATAAAATATGATAATATAATTTTAAAATTTTAGATCAAAAATATTGATCTTATTTTATATAGTATGAAAAATTTTCTATCAAAATTTTACGTAATTTGAATATTTCTATACTGTTAAATTTACAAACGGCTCACCGTGACCATTAAAATTGTTAATTTTGAGCCACTTTGATCATTAGGCAAATGATATCGAAAAATCATAAAATTTATTTTTTATATATTTTAAATATTCTAGATTAAATCTAACGGAGCCGATTCTCGATTCAAAAACCTCAACATCGGAAAACAAATTATAAGCTCGGACGACTCCATGCTTATAATAGCACCCAGTCTAACTCATATATATATATATATATATATATATATATATATATATATATAGTCACACTATTATGCTTGTACAAGCACCCATTATAAATTTTCGACCGTTAGATTTATCTCTTTAATTAATTTTATCTCTTAGATCATTATATTTTACCAACCATTTATTTAATCCAGTAGACCCACTATTATTCTAATCATATATCTTTTCATCTAAGGGCTAAAACATATCAATATCAATAACTTAGTACTTTTAAAAACATAAAAACTTAATTATATACATATATATATATATATATATATATATCCTATTGTAGTACATTTTAGTTCATATTTATATATGTATATTAGTAAATTTTACTTTTTAAATAATATCAGAATATATATACGGCTCATATATGAATCTATATTCATTTTTAACGGGTACGATAAAAATATTTTAACATTTGACACATATTCGAATTCAAATTCGCATATGAAAAAAACTATGAATTAATGCAGGTATACTTTTATCAAAAATCCGGCCCTATTTAACAGTTTTCACCCCTACCTTCAACTATTGAGCAATTTGGCGTGGATTAATTTTGCCATTAATTTTTATCAAAGTTTTGTTTTACATTTTTCCTTGAAAAATATAAATTTAATGTGTTCGAAATATCTATTAGTGTACTAAATTGATCTATTAGTTGACCAAAATGCTCGAGAGAAAAATCTTTCTACTCATATACCGAATTACGTAATAAAAAAAAGGGCGAACGATACCAAACGCGGCCTAAGAATTTTACTTCTATAAGATTAAAATCCTGAGAAAACTTTTATCTCTTTACGTTTCCGAAAAGTAAGATAAAGTGTTATTTATCGCATGTTTGATTCCACTTTTACTACTGCTAAAAATTTGTAGCTTATAGAAGTCTAAAACTCACCGTGTTATAACATTTGGTCGAGTCGAGTCAGTTTGGATTGTATTGGATTCTGTTAGAAAAATAATCGCACTAACTTTGATTGTGATTAAATTATCTAACTATTTTTGTTTAAAATTTAATAACATAACTTACTTTTAATCGCTATCCAAAATTATAGATGAAAGAAATTAATCCGGAAGCGTGCGAAGCACTGCCCTAAGGCGTATTTCCGTCCTTCGTGCGGATTAATCAGAGACACCACCCCAAGGTACGACCGGAATTTCTCTTCCTACGTGCACGACCGCGGAAGAAGTTGACGGAAATTCTATCAACACCCGATAAACAAAATTAACTAAATAAAATAAAAACTTAAAACAATTTCTTTCTTTCTTTCTTTCTTTCTTTTTCTTTTTTTTTTATATCACTAACACTATAGCCCACACACACACACACATATATATATATATATATATATATATATATATATATATATATATATATGGGATAATTGCCTGTGTACATCTGAAATATGAAGAAATATCTGATTTACCTTTCTTATTTTTTTCTTTCCAATATACCTTTCATACGTTCCACCGTTATTAAAAATACCCCTACCGTTTCCTTTTATTAAGTTAACTAGGGTTAAACTAGAGTTAAATAATAATCGGAGTTGAAAACTATCAGATATACCTATTTTGCCCGGGTTTAGGGTTTAGGGTTTAGGGTTTAGGATTTTTTAGGGTTTTAGGGTTTAGGGTTTAGGGTTTTAGGGTTTAGGGTTTAGAGTTTTTAGGGTTTAGGGTTTAGGGTTTAGGGTTTTAGGGTTTAGGGTTTAGGGTTTTTTAGGGTTTTAGGGTTTAGGGTTTAGGATTTTAGGGTTTAGGGGTTTAGGGTTTTAGGGTTTAGGGGTTTAGGGTTTTAGGGTTTAGGGTATATTTGAAAGGGCAAAATAGTAATTATACACAGATAACGGCAGTTCCAAACGGTACACTAACAGAGTTTAACTTCAGAAGTATTTTGGAAATAAGTTGGAACGTAAGAAGGGTAGTTTTAATATTAGCCTTTTAAGAGGGGTAAATCTGAAAACAGAGAAATTTTTAGGGGTATGTAGGAAATTGCCCCTATATATATATATATATATATATATATATATATATATATATATATATATATATATATATATATATATATATATATATAGAGTTGGGCTGGAATGCTATTGATAGCACCAGCCCAACTTTGCCACCCATTTTATACCCTTTGGATTGCGTTGAGATTTGTGAAAACTATTTAATTTTTACTTTTTCTTTTTACTTTTTCTTTTTTCTTTTTTTCATTAAATAGCTTTCACAAATCTCAACGCAATCCAAAGGGTATAAAATGGGTGGCAAAGTTGGGCTGGTGCTATCAATAGCATTCCAGCCCAACTCTATATATATATATATATATATATATATATATATATATATATGTATGTATATATAAATATATATGTATGTATATATATATATATATATATATGTATATATATATGTATGTATATATATATATATATGTATATATATATGTATCTATATATATATATATATATATATGTATATATATATATATATATATATATATGTATATGTATATATATATATATATATATGTATATGTATATATATATATATATATATATATATATATATATATATATATATATATATATATATATATATATATATATATATATATATATATATATATATATATGGGGTAATTTCTTACGTACCTCTAAAAATTTTTCTGTTTTCAGATTTACCCCTCTTAGAAAGCTAATATTAAAACTACCCTTCTTACGTTCCAACTTCTTTCCAAAATACCCCTGAAGTTAAACTCTGTTAGTGTACCGTTTGGAACTGCCGTTATCGGTGTGTAATTATTATTTTGCCCTTTCAAATATACCCTAAATCCTAAAATCCTAAACCCCTAAACCCTAAAACCCTAAACCCTAAATCCTAAACCCTAAAACCCTAAACCCTAAACCCTAAAACCCTAAAAAATTCTAAACCCTAAACCCTAAAACCCTAAACCCTAGAACCCTAAAAAACCCTAAATCCTAAACCCTAAAACCCTAAATCCTAAACCCTAAAACCCTAAAAACCCTAAACCCTAAACCCTAAACCCTAAATCCTAAACCTGGGCAAAATAGTTATATCTGATAGTTTTCAACTCCGATTATTATTTAACTCTAGTTTAAACCTAGTTAACTTAACAAAGGGAAACGGTAGGGGTATTTTTAATAACGGTGGAACGTATGAAGGGTATATTGGAAAGAAAAAAATAAGAGGGGTAAATCAGATATTTCTTCATATTTCAGGGGTACACAGGCAATTATCCCTATATATATATATATATATATATATATATATATATATATATATATATATATATATATATATATATATATATATATATATATATATATATATATATATATATATATATATATAGGAGCAGAATAGTGCCGTTGGTCAAAATGCCATTGGGTTCCAATCCCAACGTTATGGTGAATTAATGCTATTAAAGCTAAAACGTTTCAAACCCAACGTTCCACTATGCTTTAACACCTAATAATGAAATTAAATAAATAACAATAAAAATAAAAAAGTAAATTAATTAATAAATAAGAATTAATAATAACAATAAAATTATTATTGAGGGTTTTAGGAATTTTGATTTTTATTCCAACAATCCCCCACAAAATTTAAAATTTCGAAATAAGATTAAACTCAAAAATAAAATAAAATAAGATTATCGGGTGTTTATACTATGTAATAGGTAATGTGTCTTTAAGAGACTTAACCTCACTTAGTGTAAGCAATTTTCATCAGAAGGAATCGGAGTGAACCAGGTCTTGAACTACGTTCCTTTGACACTGACTTCAACTGCCACACACACAGTACAGAATTCTCCGTCGCGAGTCTGTGCATTAAAGGCCATGCACAGTACCTTGATTTTTCATAAGAATTTCTATGGACAGCCCACATCTCATAGTCGCGGCCTTATACGAATATTCTTATATAGGTGGTCTCCTCGAGGGATGTGTGTAGAGTCACATCTCGCAAAAATTATTGCCTCGGATTCCATTAAGAGCTATAAGCTCAACCTCAACCACTACACAGAGCACAACTCACTATAGGGATGGAATTGGAACTGAAGTTCCTCTGAATAAACTGTAGAAAGTGCTCTTTGGCCAACTTGACAGCTTGTTTTTACTACATTGAACCTTCTTCAAGGGATCTCCTATCACAAAGAGTGGGTTCCCACTGCAGGAAGGCCCTTTATGGGCAAAGTCCCATCCCCCTCGATAACTCTAGGACCTTAGTCCTATTCAGGCCTTTCGTCAAGCAGTCTGCAAGATTCTGTTCAGATCTGATGAAACTTAAAGAAACAACATCACGAGAAGTTAGCCATCTAACAAACTTTTGTCTCAATTTAATATGTCGGCTAGCTTTAGAATTTATTAATTTCTTTTTACAAAAATCAATTGCAGCTCGAGAATCACACCGAATAGAAATAGGTGGAATAGGAGTAGAAATCAATGGAATCGATGACAAAAGGTTCTTGAGCCACTCGGCTTCAAGACAAGTAGTGTCAAGGGCAACCAACTCAGCCTCCATAGTGCTTCTGGCTATTATAGTCTGTTTGGTGGATTGCCAAGAAACTGCACTGCCACCAAGAATAAAAACATAGCCAGAAGTAGATTTAATATCCAAAGAATAAGAAATCCAATTGGCATCACTGTATCCCTCAATTACAGCAGGATAGCCAACAAATTTAAGAGCAAAAGAAAGAGTACCTTTAAGATAACGAAATACTCTTTCCAGAGCAATCCAATGAATCATACTAGGACTACTAGTATATCTACTCAATCTTGATATGGCATAGGCAATGTCAGGTCTAGTTCTATTTGTTAGGTACATCAGAGAATCAATGATCTGGGCAAATTTCTCCCGATTTACTGGATTACCAGTGTTCTTTACAAGTTGAACACTAGGATCAAAAGAAGTAGAAACAGGAGAACAATCAGAATACCCAAATTTATCAAGTACCATTTGGGTGTAATGAGATTGGGTCAGGATAATAGAATCGGATGATTTAAGAATTTTCATTCCTAAAATCACATCTGCTTCACCAAGATCCTTCATTTCAAAATGGTCTGATAAAAAGGATTTAACTTGGTTAATGAGATCAAGATCAGGAGCTAGAATCAGGATGTCATCAACATAGAGACAAAGAAGGACGCAACGATCATCAAATCTCTTGAAATAGAGACAGTTGTCATAATCGTTGGTCAGAAATCCATATGAAGCTATAACACTGTCAAATTTCTCGTGCCACTGTTTAGGTGCTTGTTTTAGTCCGTATAGAGAGCGAACTAATTTACACACCTTATTCTCTTGACCAGGCACAGAGAAACCTTCAGGCTGAGCCATATAGATTTCTTCTTCAAGATCACCATAAAGAAAAGCGGTCTTGACATCCATCTGATGAATCAAAAGTTTATGAATGGATGCTAATGCAAGAAGAATTCGGATAGTAGCAATGCGAGCAACAGGCGCATATGTGTCAAAGTAGTCAATTTCAGCCTTTTGCCGAAAACCTTGAGCAACAAGACGTGCCTTATACTTCTCTACTCATCCGTCAGTCCTAAGTTTCTTTCTAAAAATCCACTTACATCCTAGGGGTTTACTACCAGGAGGTAAATCAGTGAGAATCCAAGTGTTATTACTGATAATAGATTCTATCTCGCTTTTTATAGCCTCCTTCCAAAAAGAAGCTTCAGGAGAACTCATCGCTTCTTTGTAAGACGAAGGTGTACTTTCAATTAAGAAAGTAAAGAAGTCTTCACCAAAGTTCTTTTCAAAGCGAGTTCTCTTACTTCTCCTTAATTCAGGAATAGGATCAGGTTCTACAGGATCTAAACTATAATGCAAATTAGATGCGGGTATATGATCAGAAATAGATGCATGATCAAAAGTAGACTGATAATCAGGGGCAATCTTCTTTCTTTTGGGTATTACTATCTAAGGAATATCCAATAAAGATAGCATCTATAGTTTTAGGTCCAATCTTCTTTCTTTTGGGTTCAGGAATAGATACCTTAGCCAAGCACCCCCACACTCCGAAGTAACTCAACCTAGGTGCTCTTCCTTTCCCAAATTCATAAGGTGTCTGGGTTTTATCCTTAGAGGGAATCCTATTGAGGATGTAACAAGCTGATAAAAGAGCCTCCCCCCACAAGTTCTGAGGTACACCAGAACTTAAAATCATGGCATTAACCATGTCCAATAGGGTTCGGTTCTTTCTTTCAGCTACACCATTAGATTGAGGTGAGTAAGGAGCAGTTACTTCATGAATTATTCCATGTTCCTCGCAGAATAGATTTAATTCATTTGAAGTATACTCGCCTCCTCTATCAGACCTTAGAATTTTAATCCTCTTATCCAATTGGTTTTCAGACTCAGCTTTAAAGGCTTTAAACTTATAGAGGACTTCATCTTTGGTCTTCAAGAGATAGGTGTAACAATACTTGGAGTAGTCGTCTATAGAAGTTACAAAGTAGCGACTGCCTCCACGGGTAGGTACTCTATTAGAATCACAGACATCACTATGAATTAGTTCAAGAATCTGGGTATCCCTATAAGGAACAGATTTAAAAGGTTTCCTAGGTTGTTTAGCTTGGGTACAAATCTCACATTTAGATTTGGAATCAATCTTGAATTTGGGTAAAAGATTAAGATTGGTCAATTTCAGAATAGATTTAAGGTTCACATGCCCTAATCTGCCATGCCATACATCATAAGATTCAGTATTTAACACAGTAGAAGAAGAAGTAGATACTGAATTAGAAGAATTTTTATTATCAACAAAAGAAATTACACTCAATTTGAATAAACCCTCAGATACAAAACCTTTTCCAATGAACATTTCCCCCTTAGAGATTACAACTTTATTAGATTCAAGTACAATCTTATAACCTAATTGCACTAATAGTGATCCACTAATCAGGTTCCGTCGGATCTCAGGAACATGCTGCACATTGTGAAGGATCAAAGTCTTTCCAGAAGTTAACTTCAGTTTGACTGTTCCGATCCCCAACACATTGATAGCTTTTTCATCTCCAACAGTCACACATCCTCCACCTGAGTCCTGATAGGAGGAGAATATGGACCTATTAGTACAAACATGGACATTGGCTCCTGAATCTAACCACCAATCTAAATCATGATAGGTGAGGTTAACATTAGGTATAAAGGAGACTGACCTAAAAATGGAGTTCGAAGGTTCACCCTCAACCATGTTGACTTGTGGTTTAGGATAATTGTTCTGATTGCTTTGGCCCTTCATGTAGACAACCTTCTCTTTCTTCCGATAAAAATATTTTGAAGCAAAATGATTGTCCCGGCCACAAACATAACAAAATCCATCCTTCTTCTTATTCCCACTAGATTGATTGGTGTTAGGTTTATGGGTATAGTTTTGATTTCGGTTTGGGTTCTTACCCTTAAAGCCTTTACCCTTAGGTTTAAAATTTTTACCTTTGGGTTTAGACTCATGGCTTTGGTTCGAAATCGCGGTCAAGTTTAAGTTTGATCTGTTGTTGGTCGGTTTAACCTCTCTAAGTCGATATTGGTCTTCTATTCTAATAGCTTGAATTACAGATCTAGGTTGAAGAGTTCCCTGAGTTCTTCTAAGTTCATAGGCAAATTTTGACCAGGAAGGGGATAATTTGTCCAATAAGCAGGTAGCTTGATAGGTATCATCTAAAGTTGAACCATTCCTGTTAATCTCTTGGACAAAATTCTGAAATTGGTGAATTTGATCGTTTATAGGAATGTTCTCTACCATTCTAAAGTTGTTGAAATCAGTAATGGTGAATCTAGCGGCGCCTTCATTATCTCTAATGTAAGCATCTTCTAGAGCACACCATAAATCTTTGGCAGTTAGGTATTTCCTATATGTTTCATAATGTTCATCTGAAAGGAAACTTAGTATTCTAAATCTACAGTGAAATTCAATTTCCTCGGGGGATCTGTCAGATACAGGTTCAGTAACTTAGGTAGTAGCAGATTTAGAAGAATCAGCAGGAAAAGTAGATGAAACTTTAGAAGTAGGAAAAGGAGGTGCTTTACCAATTGCAGTTATAAGGCCTAAGGTAATTAACCAAGCCTCTAACTGTTCTTGCCACCTCAAAAATCCTACCCCTCTAAATTTTTCTGGCTTAAGGCTAGAAGAATCATCATAAGCTATTTTGGACAATCTAATTGAGGGAATAAGAAAATTCAAAATGATAAAAATGAGTTGCAAAAAAGGTTCAAAAAAATCTTTTTAGACAAACAAACATGTTGTTTAAGGTTTCTACCATAGTCATCCAAAATATTTTAAATATTCAAGTTGTTAATATTAATCTTTTATCTCAGTTTGTTCAATAGCAAACAGATGACCCAAACAATTAAAATTTGAATTTGATTTAAATATTTTCGGATGTAAATGCAATCAAATAAAATATGTAAGTTGTAGTAAATAATATAAGATTAAACTAAAATATGTAAAGTATGCTTTGTGCTTACTGGTTATGTGTTTTTACCTTAAGTCAAAGGTTGCAGATTCAAATACCACTTAAAACAATTTAAAAAATATTTTACTTAGATAAAACTATATATAAATCTACGTTTTTTTTCTTCCTTTTTTTTTTCTCGAAACAGTAAATAATTTTTATTTTATTTTATTTTATTTATTTTACTGTAGCTAAAAAGTGAAAATAGTATATATATATATATATATATATATATATATATATATATATATATATATATATATATATATATATATATAATAATAATAATAATAATTTTAAAGAGAGCAAATAAATCACAATAATCTATATGCAATTAAAATTTTTAAAATGCTAATCCCAATATGTTTAAGTTTGAATGTCAATCACACAAACAAGTTGACAACACAATTATATATAATATGCAATATATATATATTTTCTTTTCGGATTAGCACTCGTTAGATCGTTAATCACAATCAAATCGGAATACGCCTTAGACTGTTAGAAAAATAATCGCACTAACTTTGATTGTGATTAAATTATCTAACTATTTTTTTTTAAAATTTAATAACATAACTTACCTTTAATCGCTATCCAAAATTATAGATGAAAGAAATTAATCCGGAAGCGTGCGAAGCACTGCCCTAAGGCGTATTTCATATATATATATATATATATATATATATATATATATATATATATATATATATATATATATATATATATATATATATATATATATATATATATATATATATATATAGGAGGAATAGTGCCGTTGGTCAACATGCCATTGGGTTCCAATCCCAACGTTATGGTGAATTAATGCTATTAAAGCTAAAACGTTTCAAACCCAACGTTCCACTATGCTTTAACACCTAATAATAAAATTAAATAAATAACAATAAAAATAAAAAAGTAAATTAATTAATAAATAAGAATTAATAATAATAATAAAATTATTATTGAGGGTTTTAGGAATTTTAATTTTTATTCCAACAGATTCTGGTTATCATCAAGTTGGTGTGGATGTCGAACCCTAATCGAGTCTGGATTTCAATTTCGCATTTCTGACCCAATCTAACTCATCATCAATCAAGCTAAACGATTTCGGTTGAACCCATCCTATTACCTATCCTATGCAGCATCAATGTTACAGCGAAAACTTGTAAGAATATTACATACACAAATGACAGACACTACCTAGCTATTGAAAACCTTTGCAGCGTCGCTGCTCGGTATAAAAGATCTGGTGCCAGGTTATCTTTCTGAGGATCTGACACCTGATGATCTCCTCACTGGAGTAAGCTTCGCGTCTGGCGGCACCGGATATGACCCCCTCACCTCACTACTTGTGGTATATCAAATAACTAATTCCTTCATCAATTCATAGATGTGCTCTTCAACCGAAAAGCTTTACCACTTCTGATCAATCTGCTGCAGGCGGTTATTCCGATCTCGGAACAGCTCAACCTATTCAAAGAATACAAGCACAAGTTAACTGAGCTAGCAGGAGAGGCGAAAACAGAAAGTATCATCGCCGAGAGCCTGTTTATTGTTTGCGCGGGAAGCGACGATGTCGTGAACAATTACTATACCAACCCCATTAGAGAGTTACAGTATGATCTTCCTTCATATGTGGACTTCCTTGTGCAGCAGGCTTCTGAGTTTCTTAAGGTGATGAAATTTTCCGTAATGCCACCATGCATATCAAACATCCTCATATAGTGAGAGAAATGGTGTTTAGAAGTTCCGAAATTATGATAAATACACTCATCTTCTGATTTATTTTTTTTTTCTTTTTTTTTTTTGAGTTTTATAGCAACTAATCCAACAAGGCGCGAGGAAGATGGCAGTTTTAGGACTTCCACCGCTAGGATGCTTACCGTCACAAAGAACACTTGCAGGTGGGTTTCAGAGGAACTGCGATCCGTCACGTAATGACGCTGCGGTGTTGTTCAATTCCAAGTTAGAGAAAGAGATTGAAAAGCTTCGAGGAGAACTACAATGCGAGAAGATTGGTTATGTCGATATCTACAACATATTGCTCGAGCTTATTCAGCACCCTTGCAATTACGGTAAGCTCGAATTTGTCGATTTCCATGTGCTTTTCTCATCCCTCAAACTTCAAACAAGCTCGACTTCTGTCGCATAAATTCTCATGCAGGGTTTGAGGAGTCCACTAAGGGATGCTGTGGAACCGGCGATTTCGAAGTATCACTTCTATGCAATAGCTTGACGGCATCGACGTGCGAGGATGACACAAAGTATGTATTCTGGGATAGCTTTCACCCCACTGAGAAAACCTACAAAATAATGGTTGATTACCTTTTTGAAAGATTTGTTGTAAAATTATTGTAAAGAGCAAGTATGATACTCCTTGTCACCATGTCATAGATTGGCTTCAATGAGTAAGCAGTTTGGTCCCAAATGGTGATTTCAAGCTATAATGGAGATGTACATAAATTCATCTTTTGTGTGGAAAAGCATAAAAATCAGATTCTCTATAGAAGATTGTAGGAAGAGAGGATAACACCTGATGCTTCTTGCTATGGGATTGCATTAATGATTTGAGTGAGAAAATGCAAGCATAACTAGTATTCATTGATAAGTTCATTACCAAGGACTCCTACTTCATTGAATTAGGTATTGTGACATCCCAGAACTAGGTTAAGTACTTGTTACTCCAAAACAGGTCGTGATTTTATTGAAGTATGCAAAGAAAGTGTTGAATAACTGCTTCCCAATAAAACAAGAAGAAGAAATATTCGAGCGGAAAGTCGGGAAAGTTCCGTTTACCAAATATCTGACTTTTGCTTCTCGTTCGAGAAGCAATTCTGAAAGCTGAAGAAAACAAGTTATGGAGGATTTCTGGCAAGAAATATGGTTGACCCATTTTGGTGATTTGAGTATACTACCAAAGGTCTGCAGTAGCCAGGAGCAGTAAGAAAAGGCAGTAATTGTACATATAGACAGGAGCTTTGTGTTCCATGTCCAGTGCTTCTCAATTTCATGGAATAATTTCAAAGACCAGATTAATCATCCAACATGAAAACCTTTTCTCATCAAATCAACGTGTGGACGAAGTTGCGATTACAGAAATAAGCGGAGGCAAGAGTTATTAGCAAATAAAGTTGCTAAATTAAATTGATTAGGGAGGCACAGATTCCTACGGTGATGATATAAATTTAAGAGAAAAAAATTACCGATGCTAAGAAACAGTGATAGCGAGTGGACTAGTACAGGCTAAAACCGAAAAATTGGCTGACAAGAATTCCGAGCCCAAGGGATATTGCTATGAGGGAAGCGGCCCATGTCAGCTTCTCCGTTATCCTCGGAACCCTTTCTTTCAGTGCCTGAGTACACGAGCCAATAAAAACGGTATAACTTCCCATAGCAACCACAGTGCCAACAAGAAACATACCCAGAAATGCTGCACCGGCCAATCGTGATGGAAGAGCGAGTGCTGGCAAGACCATCATAAGCGCATCTGGCTGCAACCCGTGTACAATCCCCGTAG
This sequence comes from Tillandsia leiboldiana, assembly GCA_029204045.2. Classification (NCBI taxonomy): domain Eukaryota; kingdom Viridiplantae; phylum Streptophyta; class Magnoliopsida; order Poales; family Bromeliaceae; genus Tillandsia; species Tillandsia leiboldiana. The sequence continues at coordinate 3,730,733 of CM055071.1, forward strand.
CGAAAGTGGCGAATCCTATCTTCTTCTTCCCACTCGGTGTTCTTTCTAAAGGTTCGATCATACTAACATCGCACTCCCCGTTTTCTAGGGCGACGCACGGGGTGGGAACCTCAGAAGCCTCTCTAATCCCAACAGCGCCGATTACTAAAAGAGTTAAGCCGACGACGCGGGTCCCCCATGTGCGGATGATCTCGATGTGCAGACGATCTTTTAGCAGGAGGAACAAAAGGCCGAAGATGACCTGGCCTGCATCATGGCCGCAGCCCCACAGAGCCCCGACTATGGCACTCTCGATTCGGGTTCTACCAATGGATAAGGGAGCCAAGGCAGCGAGATGATCCGGACCCGACAGGGTGTGTAGACAGCCCGCGAAGAACCCAGTCCACGCGCTACTTAGTAGCTCAGTCTGGACGAGTGCTCCGTGTTAGTTTATAAGTTTGTTTACTTTCGTATAGGGTTGTATCTCTTCGTATAGGGTTGTGTCTCTTCGTATAGGGTTGCGTCCTTTTGTTTTAGAGATATGTTTGTTCGTAAAAGGGTGCTAGTTCTTTTCGTGAAAAGTTGCATTGTTTCATGTTCTATATATAGAGGACATGTGTTGTGATGTACGGTATCCAGTTGTATGGTATTTGTAGCAAGTTCTATTAAATAAAATTGGTCTTTCTTATTTAGAATATTTTAAATAGTTCTTTAAGATTGTCCAAGCCTTCCAACACTCCGCTCGTCTTGGCAGCAGATTGAAATGATGCGTAGGCTGCTGGAGCTAGGATTGGTTGTATGATGATCATGATCAAAGCAGAAAGAAAAATAGTTACTGCAGAAGATGCAACCTGAAATGTTGTCGTAAATGGAATCATTAAAAGAATGAAAGGTCAAAAAAACAACCTCAGATTAAAGGATGCTAATTTTTTTTGAGGGAAGGTAGCATGCTACCGCTTCATTCATAGGGAAGATGAATTGGGCTACAGAGGTAGGCAACTGGGCCTAGGAAAAAAAAAAAAAAAAAAGAAAAAAAGAACTAGACTAGGTAAGCCCACCAACACACACAATCGCGCACCTCCCTGATAATGGCCCCCGCCGATCTTTTGTGGTTGTCGAAGATCCGCCTGTTACCTTTGAGCCAGATATTCCACCAAACTGAAGCAATCCTCAAAAGCTCTCTGTCGCGCATTGAGCTGCTTCTCAGGCTGGCAGTTTTCCAGAGTGAAATAGCCGAGTTAGTGTGGTTGAGGGAGGCGATATTGAGGAGAGCGGCCTGCAGTACGCTTCTTGTGAATTGGCAGCCCAAGAAGAGGTGACTGACCGTCTCAGCGTCATCCAGACAGAGGACACAGGTATCGTCCCCCGACCATCCCCTACGGAGTAGATTGTCTTTGGTGCGTACTTTACTCCTTAGGACTAGCCAGAGAAAGATTTTGATCTTGAGGGGGATCTTGATCTTCCAGATTTCCTTGAATCGAGGTTCTGTGGTACCGCCGTTCTGGAGGAAGAGATAGAGAGATTTGACTGAGAAGGTCCCGGATTGGGACCACCGCCAGCGCACCACGTCCTTAGATGGTAGGATGGGATTAGTTTCAATGAGTTCCTTTAGAAGGTTGACCTGATCGGAGTCCGGAGAGGTATCGGGGGTAAACCCCCGAAGGATGTATCCCCACCTCCATCTGTTCTCCCTCCAACAGTCCCGCACCCGACAGTTCTTCCCCCTAACGCAGTCGTGGATGGTTGGGAAGAGAGCTCGGAGAGGTGCTTGGGCGGCCCAGATGTCCAACCAGAAGCAGATATCTCTCCCGTTCCCCAGCGAGAACGACCTACCACATCTGAAGATGTCCCTAGTAGTGAGGACATTGCGCCACCATTGTGAGAACGGCCTGAAGGAGTTTCCCTCTCTCAACGGTTTCCTACGTTCATAGTAGAGCCCTTTGATGAGAGGTCCCCACAGGAGGCTCTTATCCGAAAAAAATCTCCACCACCATTTGGCGAGCAGCGCGATGTTCATATTCTCCAGATTCAGGACCCCTAAACCTCCCTCCATGGTGCTCCTACAGACCGTTTTCCAATTCAGTAGACAGTGTCCCCCTGCCATGGTTGCCGACCCCTTCCAAAAAAAGGCTCTGCGCAGCGCCTCCAGCCGCCTGATTACCCATTTGGGGGCACGGAACATGGATAGGTAGTAGAGCGGGAGGTTCGACAGCACAGAGTTCACCAAGATTAACCTGCCCCCTTGGGAGAGTAGTTTGGCTTGCCACCCCTCGATCCAATTCTCGAACTTACCGATAACCTTCCTCCAGTCTTCTTTTCGAAGTTGCTTGTCGGATAGTGGGAGGCCAAGGTAAGGTAACGGGAGTTCACCCACCCTGCACCCGAGAAAATTCGCCAGGTCACTCCCCCTACCAGTCTGCCTGCCCAAGTAGAAGAGTTCGGTCTTGTTTCGATTGACCCTCAGACTCGAGGCCCATTCGAAGAGCTTCCAAATGAACTGTAAGTTGGCAATCTGACTCTTCTTGGCACCGCAGAAGAAGAGGGTGTCGTCCGCATATTGGATGATAGAGGTTTTAGGTGCCTGAGTGGGACCTACTCCTCTGAGTAGGCCGTTGTGGACCGCCCTCTCCGTCATTCTGGTCAGTCCTTCAGCCACCAGGATGAAGAGGTAGGGGGACAGGGGGTCCCCTTGCCTAAGTCCCCTGGATGTCTTTAACCATTTAGTGGGGGCACCATTCACTAATATTGCCACCTTAGCATTACACACGCATTGCTTGATCCAGTCGCACCACTTGCCGTTCGCTCCAATTCCAGACAGGGCCGTAAATATGAAGTCCCACAGTACCATGTCAAACGCTTTTTCAAAGTCCGCTTTGATCCCCACTGCTTCTAGCCCGGTCTTGGAGCTCCAGTTTACCAGCTCGGTAGCGGTCGCAAATGAGTCGAGAATGGACCTGCCTTTTAGGAAGGCGGACTGGGCAGGTGAGATGACCTCCTTCAGAACCCCTTCCAACCTGTTGGCTAAGACCTTGGAGATGATTTTTTGTACGGCGTTGATGAGGCTAATAGGCCTGAAGTCATTAGCCGAATTGGCCCCCTCCTTCGTAGGCGTCAGGCAGATGAAGGAGTAATCTAACGGGAAGGTATTTAGTGTTCCATTATACAGGTCCAAAAAGATGTTAAGCAGGTCGTACTTGACTACCTCCCAGAACTTTTGGAAAAAACCCAGGTTGAAGCCATCTGGACCAGGCGCTTTATCAGATCCCAATTGGAAGGTCGCTTTCCTGATCTCCTCTAGAGTGAAGGGTACCGTGAGATCGTCAGGTCGGCTTAATTTCCTGAAACCGAAGAGCTTGTCCCAGTCCCCGACCGAGCCCCGGGTGCGGTCAATCAGGGCGAATCTCTTTTTGAAGTAGTCGATGAAATACCCCCTTTTATCTTCTTCCCTCCGAAAAGACTGACCATTGTCCAACACATCGCCAATGGTGTTTTGACGTCTCCTGCTGTTCGCAATGGCGTGGAAGAATTTGGTGTTGCCATCTCCTTCCTTCAGCCAACGTTGATTCGCTCGAGATTTCCAGAGAATCTCCTCATCCACCACCACCCCTCTAAGTTGGGATTTGAGCTATTCCCGTTTCTCCATCTGCTGCGAGGAGAGATCGACTCGTTCCTCCAGTACATCTAGTTGGTGAATCTCGTTAGCGATGTTTTTTTTGGTTTGGGTAATACAGTAAAAATTCGCGGAGCACCATTCCTTGATACGTTTCCGGCAGTGCCGTAGCTTGGCTACCAGCGTAAGGACGCCTGAACCCTTTGGAGGTACCTTCGTCCACCAGACGGGTAAATTGTTACAGAAGTTTTCTCGAGTGAGCCAGACCATCTCGAATCTGAACCGCGGGGGGGGCGGTCTCTCACTGGTAGAGAGGACAATCGGCGAATGGTCAGAGGTGATCCTCGGAGCCACTACCACCTTCGAGAGGGGGAAGTGCTGGTCCCATTCCGTGGAGATGAGGAAGCGGTCGAGTTTGGCCAAGGATGGGGTGCTTTGCAGATTGGCCCAGGTGAATTGCTGATTGCTAAGCGGTAAGTCTATCATTTCCAGCTCGTTTATAAGGTCCGAGAACAAGGATAGCAGACGACCGCTCGAATTTCTGCCTCTTCTTTCCTGCAAATTCTTGGTTAGATTGAAGTCCCCGCACATAACCCACATTCCCCTGCACTCCCTTTTGAGGTCGGCCAGCTCCTGACAGAACTCTGGTTTTCCTACCCAAGTAGGGGGGCCGTACACATTGGTGACAAAGAAGGAAGCCCCGCTGGGAGTGTGGGTTAGCTGCACCGTTAGTGAATGATTTCTCAGTAAGGCCCCACTACAAGAGAACACTTTGGAGCTCCAACATGTTAACAAGCCGCCAGAGGCTCCAGACGATTTGATGAACAGACACTTATCGAAGTGGGGGCCCGCAAACGACCTTAGGAAAGAACGGGAGACCGAGTCTACCTTGGTTTCTTGTAGGCAGAGGACGGAAGACTTGAACTTAGATACAACCGACTTGACCAGGAAGCGCTTATTCCGGTCGTTCAAACCCCGGACATTCCAGCAGAAGATTTGGAACATGAATAATTACAGGCGTCGGCCCCCCACCCGAGAAGTTGCTACCGTAGGTAGACGAGGGCGGTCAATTCTGCTCCCCTCCCTTCCCCACCACTCGTGACTGATCCTGGAAGGCAAGGGATCGCCCCAGTGTGGTCGCCAACCCCCAGAGAGGCCAGGGCAGTCCTCCGAAACGTTGCCGAAGACCTCCTGTCCCCCCCCCCCCCCCCCCGTGTGGGGGCCTGTCACGTACAGCCCGAACAAAAGCGTAATGCTGCAGAAGAGTTTTGTGAAGACCAGGGACGAGGAAAAACTAACATTCACTTCAGAGGAAAAGAGTACATGAGGACTCCAACACAAAGGGGACTCTTCGGAAGCACTTTCTGAGGGGGCAAAAAGACACATATAACAAGTGTCAGCGAAAGGCCAGGGAAGAGTGCTAATGGCGGGTTCAGCCAACAACATTTGGGGGCAGCCCACCGCCGACATAAGAGAAGGAACAGCTAACAAGACCAGGAAAAAAAGGCCCGAGACACGAGGGCAACTGTAGAACCAACAACAGAAGGACAACATAAGGAAAGGACAACCTCTGACCACCGGTCCCCCACCAGCTCGCCGACCTACGGGTTCGCGTCGAGGAAACCCCTGAAGCGGCAGGCCTCGTCAACGGACAGGAAGATCCCGTATTTCCTCCCCTTACGCTGGATAGGACAGAGATTGGTCTCCTGGTGCGCTGGGATGCATGCGTGAGGAGCAGCCTCCCTGAGCGCCCACGCTGGATTGGGAACGGCGGTGTCCCGGGGGCACGGGGCCTCCCTGAGTGAGGACTTACGCTGGACGGCCTTCCCCAACGCGTCGCGCCGTGGGAGGCGGGCGAGCCGGGCGCTCTTCCTGGCCATCACCGCCGGGCCGGTCGAGCAAGGGCCCCCCCGGACCGGGGCAAGGCCACCGACAACCTGCTCGGGAGCTCCAAAACCGACCTCCGCGCCCCCCACCCGTTCAACGAGCCCCCCCGGCAGTACCAACGCCTTCGGCCCGGGCGACGTCGAGCTAGAGCGGCCCGCAGCGGGAGACCCAGACACCAGCGCCCCCAGAACCACGAGTGACCCTGTCCAGTTCTGATCAGAATAGCACTCAACCCAAGTAACAGAGGAAGTCCAACACACTAGCTGAGGCCCCCTAGTTGGAATAGCCCCCGAAGCCGTGAAAAGCGGAGTCCACAGGCCTGCGGGGTCCAGCAGGCAAAAACTCCAAAGTCTCCATCTATCCAGACCCGAAGCCCATGAGCCTTGGAAGGCCCACAGTCCGTCCCCTGAGATCCTCGGGGCCGAGAGGCCAGCATCCCCGATGTTCTCCTTGATCCAGTTCCGACTCGGGGCGGGCAAGAGCTGGCCCGGAGCAACAGGATGAGACACAGCCCACAATCCAACCCCTGAGGCCCACGGGGCCGAGAGGCCAGCAATCCCGAAGTTCTCCATGGACCCGTTCCGTCTCGGGGTGGGCGAGAGCTGGTGGGGCCCCTCAGCGATAGAATGAGACACGCGTATCGACGGTGGCCCTCCACCCCTGCTCCCCCCCACACGCTCCACCCGAGGAAGTGACAGAGCATCGATAAACACCCCCTCCGATAACATGCGCTCGCCGCTCGCGATGGGAGAGGGAAGCACCGAAAAAGGTCTCCTGCCATCTACCCCCGACCCAGAGCAGATACCCAAAAGCCTAGGGGCCTCTTCCGCGCCCGACAAGTCCCGCCTCAGGCTCGGGGGGCGCGCAGTCGAAGACCGAGGAGAGCCCAAAATGATCACCTGCACACCCCCAAGGCTGGAGCTTGCCGTCTCCTCCACGCCACTGCATGCAACCTCGGGAGGGCCGTCCACCAGCGGAGCCAAGTTTCGCGTTTCGAGGCAGTCTCCCCGTGCCGCGCAGCAGGGTTCCACCGACGGGCCCCGACCGTACTGTTGCCCTCGTTCCCCCGCCGGAGTCACCACCAAGGGTCTCCCCGACATCACCACCCTTCTACGGTCGCGGAACACCGAGGAGTTCCAAGAGCTGCTTCGATCGGACGCACCTCCAGCTCCCAGCACACTCTCATCCGCTGCTCTCTCAGCCTGATCCACCCAACGCGCAAGCTGCCGGCCCAGGGGGTCAGTCTGGTCACCCCCTTCGTTGGGGTCCCCACCGGCGAAAGGGATACCCCCGTCGTCACCCCCGAATGGGGCGGTGCTGACTAGGATGACCCTTACGCACACGATGATATCGCCCAAGGTGACGAAAAGGTTCTCTGGTAAGTCCGCCGGGTCGTCGACGGCGACTTGGCATTTGAAGTAGTTGAAGTCCATCATCAACCGGCTGCTATCATCGGCGGGCAGGTATCTGCCGAAGCCGTTGATGAGTGCCGAGACCCTGCTCTCGGCCCAGCATTCGTAGGGCAGATTCACAAGCTTGATCCATACATTGTAGGTTAGACGCGCACGGACGGCGTCCCTGTATGGGTGCCAGGCGAAGCACCGGAGGCGGCAGTGCTCGAGGCGGAAACCATCTCTGCGGATTAGCAACTCTGGTTGGACCCACTGGGGTAGGAGGATCACGAAGTCCCTTTCTCTGTAATTTGCGACCAAGAAGTAGTTGGAAAGGCCTCCAAAACGTCCCGCCAATTCGTTGGCGATGAACCCTTGCGGGTAGTGTCCGAGGTTCGCCTGGCCCATAAGGGTTGCAAGAACGGCGCGACGACCTTGCTGCTGGCGGGAGTGGAAGCCTTCCGTGAGGGGAACGAAGACCTTCATGGAATGAGGGCGAAATCTGCTCGACCCCTGCATCCTAGTGCTAGCAGAGCCTCGACAGTCGTGGGCACGGTGGCCGGAACGACGGCACTTGATACACTTCACAGGGTCCCTACAGTCTCTGGCCCAATGGTCAGAGGCGAAGCACCTAAAGCAACGACCACGACTGAATCCCCTCGGAACAGGGCTCGCTGGAGCTCTCCGCTTGAAGTGAGGAGGGGGGTGAGGGAGGGATGGAGGGGGAGTCGGCAACAGTAGGGCCTCTTTATAGGTCCTCCCCCTTGTCCCAGAGGGGGGGGGGGGCATCCGAAGGTCTGTTGGATCTTCCCCTCCCATAATCCCTTGTCGCGGTGCTCCCTTGTTGAAGCGTCGGGAGGACAGTAGGTGAACAGGGGTCCGCCTGCATGGTCAGCCCAGGTGATACGCCTGCTCTTCAGAGGCTGCCTTGTCTTCTTGATATCGTCGGCGATTCCTTCACCTAAATCGTTAGATTCCTTTGGGAGAGAGGGGTGAGAGGCAGTACCCTCAACGTGAAACTTCCGAATCCACTTTTTGAAAGTGAAATCGGACCTTTTCTCTTTCTTCCCTGAGCTACTCCCACCCAGGTCCTTTCTGTCCCCGGAATCTCTGACGAGGGCACCAGTGCGACCAACCCTCGCCACGGCAGCCCGCGCAAGGTTAGTCCTCTCTACTTCCGTGTTGAGGTTGCCCACGACGACGCTCCGCAACCGCATTTTTCAAGGCTTTCCGTGTTCTTCTTGTTCTCTGGGAGCTCGCGTAGGAAGCGACAACATCTTAGATTAACCTTTTCAAAATCCAGTGAAGACCGGACCCAGTTTCGCTGATGCTGCCATGGGAAGAATAGCCCAAGGAACAAAAGTTCTAGCAGAAGGCGGTTACGAAAAGATTTATCGGCAGACGTTTGACGCGCAACCTGAGGAGCAGCTCAGAAAGTCCTACGCATGCTATCTATCAACATCCGCGGGTCCCGTGATGGCCGTTCTATACCTCTCCACGGCTAAACTCGCCTTTTGTAGCGACCTCAATCGAGATCGCGATAGAAGGGAGCATTCCATGGCGACATTGAGGCCCCTCCCCCCCTGGGAGCGAAATTAGGGCGCGATCGAAACCCTAAAACGAGGAGAATGAGAGAGAGAGAGAGGGCTCGGGAATTGGGGGGAGGAGAGAGAAAGAGAGTCCTGAACACTGGTTCGAACCAAGCGGTGCGGTTTACTGATTAGTTTGTGTTGTTTTCGCCGACACCGTCGTCGACATACCGTGAGAATTTTAGTTCAGGCTTTTATCTATCTCAATGGGTGGGAAAAGATCATTCAATTTTTATCCTTTTTGGGCTGGTCACAGATTCGTCCCTGCTCACAGATTCGTCCTGTTTGCATCTCTACAAGCCGACGCTCATGCTAAGGCACAAAAAAGCTCGGCTCATGCTAAGGCACAAAAAAGGAGTCATAAGGCAAACAGTCCCACCCACCATGTGCAGCACCATGGCAGCCACAAAATTCTTGTAATTTTTTTTAAAAAAAAAAAAAAAAATTTCACAAAATGGCACAAACTTCCTCCCAAGAAAAGCCCATCTTTTACCACCCCACCCGTGCTCTATCTGCTCCCTAAAATAAATCCAATAGTACATATATCAGAGCACCATTGCTCATAATTAAACTTGTCATTTTCCCATTCATCATGGACCATCCAACAATTGTGTACCAAATAAAAGTAATCACTCCATATTATCATTTGCTGAACTGAGCCAATTCGGCATGCACGAAGTACTACGATTTACGAAAATAAATAAATAATCTTATGCTTTTGTTTAGGGTCGCATATAACATACACGCGTTATCTATCGTCTGTATCACACTAGTTCAGTTAAAATATAATATTTATGGTCCATTAGAATTATGAGGGTAGATAAACCGAACATGAGCGAACTGACTTGTTTAAATATCGAGTTAAAAAATCTAACTCATGTTCAGTTCATTCACGAACTGGCTCGCAAATAACAAGTTAGATTTTATTCTCACTATTAGATGCAAAGTTGAAAGAAAATTTAAAAATTAGAATCTTAATTTAATAATTAAAATTCACAAAAAATTATTATTATTATTTTTTCTAGGTTGCTTAAAATTCAAATAATAAAAATTTATAATATGTATATATGTAAAATACGGTCGAGCTGCTTTTAAAAGCATTAAAGTTTTGGAACTATAATATTTGATTTTTATCATTGAATCAATTCTAGGATCATACACAATAATGGAGCTAAGTAATTATTATCGTTGACTTTTGATCTAATGATTAAAAAGTCAATCTCAAGAGCAAATTTTTTTGTGATATTTTTAAAAATATTTCAGTTTAGTATAGGTAAATAAGCCTTTTTTATAAATAAATTTTTTTATAACTAAGTTAGATTTTATATTTAAATTAGAATAAAATTTAAATAATATATATATATATATATATATATATATATATATATATATATATATATATATATATATATATATATATATATATATATTCGAGCCGCTACCGAGTTGAACACGAATAAGCTGATCTCAGTTCGTGTTCAAGTCATTTACTAAACGAACGATTCGATTTTTGAATTTATTTCGAGCCGAGCACGAACTGACTCGCTGGATGGCCAAACCCCTAAATGGAACAAACTAATAACAGCAAAGCATATCCCAAATTGCATTTGTCCCGACTCCTTTTGCATTTATCCCTATTATTAATTAATAATAATAGTTTGGCTTAATTTCTCCTCCCCTCCACTCTATAGAGTCTATACAACAACAACAACAACAACAACACCTCCTCTTCACTACCAAAACCAAAAAAGAAAAAAAAAAAAGAGAAGAAGAGTCAATGAGGAGACGAGTGGAGCTGAATGAAGATCATGCCATGGTGATCATCATCATCATCATTCTGATTTTCCTCTCCCGCCAGCAGTGCGCCGTGTTTGCTGCCGGCAGAGGAGGAGGAGGAGGAGGGCAGCAGGAACACGTGGTGGTGGTGGTGCCTGCGGTGTTGGTGTTCGGGGACTCGATCGTGGACACGGGGAACAACAACGGCCTTCTCACCCTCACCAAATGCAATTTCCCTCCCTACGGCAAAGACTTCGTCGACCACCGCCCCTCCGGCAGGTTCTCCAACGGCAGAATTCCCCCCGATTTTATTGGTACGTACGCACCCCTTTTTTTTTTTTTTTTTTTTTTTTTTTAAGCCATATACACTCCAAATGGGGTGTACATTCTACACCTAGTTTATCCTAGAGTGAGTATTTATCCACTCGTCACTTTGAAGTGACGAGTGAAATTCATCCCACCCTAAGATGGGTGGGATGTAAGATTTACATGTCATTTGGAGTGTATATCTAGCAAATTTTTTTTTATTTTTTTTATTTTTTTCTTTTTATTATTTTTTTTTTTGTGTGGGTGTGTGCACGCGCTGAAAGATAGAAAATTTCTTTTCTTTTTTTTTTCTGACTTTTAAAATTTTATATTTTATTCTCTTACTAAAATTTTAAAAAATATTTTTAGAAATTATAACTTTACCGAAGAGAATAAATAAAATGATCAAATTATTCTCACTGATTTTATAAAAATATTTAATTTTTAATTTATTTTTATTATTTTAAAAATATTTTTTATATAAATTATACAAAATTAACGGAATTGCCAGGAAAGTTGATGAATAAGCCAAACTTAAATTTTTTAAAAAATAAAAAAATAAATATTTATAACTAGTTTTATATAATTTTTTTTTTTTATTTACTCTCTCTGTTAATTGCATATTGTATCCATGTTTTGAATAATAAGATATTAGAACCAGTTTGGAGGCCCTCTCTAATTCTTACACTATTTAGAATAATGTAGTGATTAAATATATATATATATATATATATATATATATATATATATATATATATATATATATATATATATATATATATATATATATATATATTTTATATTATAAAAAGTTAAAAATTAAAATCGTCACAGGGGAAAAAAAGCATATGCAAATTTTTTCGATAGTATCTGTAATTTTAAAATATTAAAGAATAAAAAATTATAAATATTTTTAAAATTTTGAATTTTTTTATGCTATATAATAATACTTTTAGTCACTGTATTATCAAACTAAGTCTTTTATTATAATTCTGATGTGATGGTAATCTTTATATTCTAAAGTGTTAAAATTAATAATTAATTATTTTTGATTAAATTAATTTATAAATAATATGATATTAATAAGTGACTTCAAAGCCTAGGACACGATTTCCACATTCATCGTTTAATTGATATATACTTTGGCTGTTTTTAATTAATTAATTAATTAATTAATGTACAACATTGCACTGGATTTTTCTCCCAATTATTATCAACTAATTAATGTGTGTTGAATGCTTAATTTGCATAGTGAGCTGTGTATGTTTGTACCCTAGTTTATTTTGTCATCAACTTCAAATTTTTCTTGCTTTGGGTGATAACACTATAAAAAAAATTTAACATTTAAAAATGTTTATTTTTATAATTAACAATACTTAAAAGTATTTTAATATAGTTTAGTATCATATTTAAAAATGTCGGTTAAAATATCTGTAAATAAAGAGCCCTCATATATATACATTTTAAACTATTAATTTTTTTAAAATTTTTAATATTTTAAAGTATTAAAAATTAAAAATAATAATAATTATTATTATTTAATAAGTTTATTAGTATTTACTATACTTTTACTAAGCCTCATCTAAAATATATTTTTATATTAATATTTTTTTTATAGTGTAAGATATTAATTCTGCAACACGCATACCATTTTATTTGTGTCCGTTACAATTAAACAAGAATATTTTTATTTTTTTATATAAAATTAGAAGAATAAGTTTTTCTTTTTGAGCAATGCTACATGTACACCCGGAAAGAGTGTACATCATACATCTCCACTATTTTAATGGTGACGATATTTTTTATGGGTCACATCAAGTGACCCATCATCACACCCCCACCCTTAGATAGGTGGAGGTGTGAGATGTACACTCCTTACGGGTGTACACATAGCATTTTCCTACTTTTATATGGCCCAATATAATTAGTTATGCTTAACTTTTAGATAGAATATCTATTACATGATAGAGGTGTTCAATAGGATTGAGGTAACATCTACATATTTGATGATAAAAGTTTCAAATCCAAGATCAGAACATAATTTACACTATTTAAATTATTTAAAAACTATTTTTTTTTTTTGATATTATTTTTATTTATTAAATAAATATAAAATAAATGAATGAAAATAAATGTTTTTTTTAAATAATAATATAATTTTTATATTCAAAATCTAGATAAATTTTATTTTAAATAATTTTTAAAAAAAATAATAAAAAATTTGCTGATATGAACTCTTCTACACTGTTAAATGCGCAAAATATCGCATCATTAATTAAAATTATAAATTTTATAATTTTTTAATCTTTCAGTTAACCAAATTAAAAAAAAATAAAATTTAATTTGTAAACAATTTAAATAATTTATATTATGTTTAATAACATCCGAGGTGGTGGATTTGAAATAAATGGATAGTAAACCGAGTCATTTATTAGTGATAGTATTCGGAGAAAACGTCTTTATACACAACAATTATTTGTTCATTACTCAAATATTAGAGCTCATTAATACTTAAACTACTTTATAGTTTATACACACCAATTACTTGTTCATCACCACTTAATAATCTATACCTATATATGATTTCTCTTATTTTTTTGCCACGTGTAATTATTTTCTTCATTTATACAATTGAGAATTTTCTAATTTTTCTTATTCCAAACTCTTAATAAATTAATTGTAGACTCTTTTTATTCCCAAACTCCCAATGAATTAATTGTGGACTCTTTCCATTCCCACCCCCCAATGAATTAATTGTGAACTCCAAACCTAATGAATCACTTATACACCTAAAATCAAATTCTACACGATTCACACCCAACCACAAAAACTCTTATACTATGACCAACATCATTCTCTCCTCTCTCACTCTCCCTATTTTTGAGTTCTTCTCCTCTCTCTCTCTCTCTCTCTCTCTCTCTCTCTCTCTCTCTCTCTCTACGCCACCACCTCCCTCTTCGCCATCTCCGTCGGCAACAAAGCCCTCTTCCTCGACCCCTCCACCCTCGATTCTTACTTCTTCCTTCCCGCCGTGAAGAACCTCCAAGCCTTCTTGCCCTCATCCTCCTTCTCCTCCTCCAAAATTAAAATTTTTTACTCTCGATCTTATCGAAACTCTACACTGCCGTAACTCATAGAACGTGAGCTCTCTCTCTCTCTCCCTCTCTTTCTAAATTTTATTACATTCCCACATATGCCTTAAATTTTAATCCCGAATAGATTAATCTTTTACTCTGATTGGTGCTATAGATTCTTATGTTAGGATTGAAAATAATTTTTTTATATATATTAGAAAAGATGTTTTAAAATAGTGTTTTAAATTATTTTATATAATCTTTTACTTCTGTATTTATATTATAATAATAAAAAATATAAAAATATTTTTTTAATAATATTTATCCGTCGCATGGCACGGTTAACTACACTAGTACTTATTAAAGATGGAGACAGTGCAAAACATGCATGCACGCACGTACAGCTTTTAGTCTGTTTTGTATAGGCATCACAAATCACAATACGAACGAGGGTACCATAAAACGACAAATTAATGCCACCTCCCCGAACCCCCTATTCCATCATCTATGCTGCAGTAGGGTAGGATAAAGAGGGATGCAACGCATACACCCAAAACTAGGGTGTATGATATACACCCATCTAATTAAGGGTGAAATTTTTTTCTCCGGTCTTTATCATTAGATGGGTGAGATATAAAATGTACACTCCCTTGGGGATGTACAAAAAGCATTTCCCATAAATTATTGCCCGGACTCATTGTCACTCTCTCACTCTCTCTCTCTACATATATATATATATATATATATATATATATATATATATATATATTAAGAGAGAGAGAGAGTATGGTTACTATACTATTAATAGTACGAAGTTGTTGGTACTATCAGGTTTTCTACTCTTAGATCAATCTCTTTAATCATTTTCATCTGTTACATTTTACTATTTTTTCAACCACCTATTAAACCCAAGGCATCTACTATCATCTCAACCACACATTTTTTAATCCAATGATTAAAAACTTAATAGCACCAATAATTTGATACTATTAATAATATTCCAGCCTAACTATATATATATATATATATATATATATATATATATATATATATATATATATATATATATATAACGATCGAAAATTTATAAATATCAATTACTCGGTGGTTGTACATATATAATAACATAACTATATATATATATATATATATATATATATATATATATATAGTTATGTTATTATATATGTACAACCACCGAGTAATTGATATTTATAAATTTTCGATCGTTATTACAAGTACCAAATAATTAATGCTTATAAGTTTTTTACGGCTAGATGTTCTTTGACTAAATTCTATTTCACCAATCATTCATTTAACCCAAGAACTCACTATCATTCTAACCACACATTCTTTTATCCAAAAGCTAAAAATCTGTAAGTACTAATAGGTTGGTACTTTTAAAAGCATAGGAGCTCAATTGGTGCTTATATATTTTAGAAGCATATAATTGAGTTCTTATGCTTTTAAAATTATCAACTTATTGATACTGGTAGATTTTAGCCTTTGGATTAAGCAATGTGCAGTTAGGATGATAGTGGTCCTTTAGGGTTTAGTGGGTGGTTAGTTGAATTGTAAAAATATTAGGGGACTACTATAATTCCAACCGCACATCCTTTTATCCAAGGCTTGAAAACTGAGTGGTACCAATTGCTTGGTGCTATCGATAATATTTTAATCGGACTATATATATATATATATATATATATATATATATATATATATAAAAGTGCGGCTGGGGTGCTTTTATAAGCACAAAGGCGCTCGTGCTTATAAGTTATTTTTAATGTTGGAATTTTTGAATCGACGAGCTGCTTCGTTAGACTTGATATAGAGTATTTGAAGTATTTAAAAAATAAATATTACGATTTTTCGATATCATTTACCTAGTAATCAAAAAGGCTCAAAATTAACGACTGAAAATAAAAATCTCATAAAATATGATAATATAATTTTAAAATTTTAGATCAAAAATATTGATCTTATTTTATATAGTATGAAAAATTTTCTATCAAAATTTTACGTAATTTGAATATTTCTATACTGTTAAATTTACAAACGGCTCACCACGACCATTAAAATTATTAATTTTGAGCCTCTTTGATCATTAGGCAAATGATATCGAAAAATCATAAAATTTATTTTTTATATATTTCAAATATTTTAGATTAAATCTAACGGAGCCGATTGTCGATTCAAAAACCTCAACATCGGAAAACAAATTATAAGCTCGGACGACTCCATGCGTATAATAGCACCCATTCTAACTCATATATATATATATATATATATATATATATATATATATATATATATATATATATAGTCACACTATTATGCTAGTACAAGCACCTATTATAAATTTTCGATCGTTAAATTTATCTCTTTAATTAATTTTATCCCTTAGATCATTATATTTTACCAACCATTCATTTAATCCAGTAGACCCACTATTATTCTAATCATATATCTTTTCATCTAAGGGCTAAAACATATCAATATCAATGACTTAGTATTTTTAAAAACATAAAAACTTAATTTTATAT
Source organism: Tillandsia leiboldiana (assembly GCA_029204045.2). Classification (NCBI taxonomy): domain Eukaryota; kingdom Viridiplantae; phylum Streptophyta; class Magnoliopsida; order Poales; family Bromeliaceae; genus Tillandsia; species Tillandsia leiboldiana. The sequence continues at coordinate 3,746,891 of CM055071.1, forward strand.
ATATATATATATATATATATATATATATATATATATATATATATATATATATATATATATAATTTAAAAAGTAAAATTTACTAATAAACATTTTAGTTCATATTTATATATGTATATTAGTAAATTTTACTTTTTAAATAATATCAGAATATATATACGGCTCATATATGAATCTATATTCATTTTTAACGGGTACGATAAAAATATTTTAACATTTGACACATATTCGAATTCAAATTCGCATATGAAAAAAACTATGAATTAATGCAGGTATACTTTTATCAAAAATCCGGCCCTATTTAAGAGTTTTCACCCCTACCTTCAACTATTGAGCAATTTGGCGTGGATTAATTTTGCCATTAATTTTTATCAAAGTTTTGTTTTACATTTTTCCTTGAAAAATATAAATTTAATGTGTTCGAAATATCTATTAGTGTACTAAATTGATCTATTAGTTGACCAAAATGCTCGAGAGAAAAGTCTTTCTACTCATATACCGAATTACGTAATAAAAAAAAAGGCGAACGATACCAAACGCGGCCTAAGAATTTTACTTCTATAAGATTAAAATCCTGAGAAAACTTTTATCCCTTTACGTTTCCGAAAAGTAAGATAAAGTATTATTTATCGCATGTTTGATTCCACTTTTACTAGTGCTAAAAATTTGTAGCTTATAGAAGTCTAAAACTCACCGTGTTATAACATTTGGTCGAGTCGAGTCGAGTCGAGTCAGTTTGGATTGTATTGGATTCTGTTAGAAAAATAATCGCACTAATTTTGATTGTGATTAAATTATCTAACTATTTTTGTTTAAAATTTAATAACATAACTTAGCTTTAATCGCTATCCAAAATTGTAGATGAAAGAAATTAATCCGGAAGCGTGCGAAGCACTGCCCTAAGACGTATTTCCGTCCTTCGTGCGGATTAATCGGAGACACCACCCCAAGGTACGACCGGAATTTCTCTTCCTACGTGCACGACCGCGGAAGAAGTTGACGGAGATTCTATCAACACCCGATAAACAAAATTAACTAAATAAAATATAAACTTAAAACAATTTTTTTCTTTCTTTCTTTCTTTCTTTCTTTTTTTTTTTATATCACTAACACTATAGCCCACACCTATATATATATATATATATATATATATATATATATATATATATATATATATATATATATATATATATATATATATATATATATATATATATATATATATATGGGGTAATTGCCTGTGTACCGCTGAAATATGAAGAAATATCTGATTTACCCCTCTTATTTTTTTCTTTCCAATATACCCTTCATACGTTCTACCGTTATTAAAAATACCCCTGCTGTTTCCTTTTGTTAAGTTAACTAGGGTTAAACTAGAGTTAAATAATAATCGGAGTTGAAAACTATCAGATATACCTATTTTGTCCGGGTTTAGGGTTTAGGGTTTAGGGTTTAGGATTTTTTAGGGTTTTAGGGTTTAGGGTTTAGGGTTTTAGGGTTTAGGGTTTAGAGTTTTTTAGGGGTTAGGGTTTAGGGTTTAGGGTTTTAGGATTTAGGGTTTAGGGTTTTTTAGGGTTTTAGGGTTTAGGGTTTAGGGTTTAGGGTTTTAGGGTTTAGGGGTTTAGGGTTTTAGGGTTTAGGGGTTTAGGGTTTTAGGGTTTAGGGTATATTTGAAAGGGCAAAATAGTAATTATACACAGATAACGGCAGTTCCAAACGGTACACTAACAGAGTTTAACTTCAGGAGTATTTTGGAAAGAAGTTGGAACGTAAGAAGGGTAGTTTTAATATTAGCCTTCTAAGAGGGGTAAATCTAAAAACAGAGAAATTTTTAGGGGTATGTAGGAAATTGCCCCTATATATAGGAGCAGAATAGTGCCGTTGGTCAACATGCCACTGGGTTCCAATCCCAACGTTATGGTGAATTAATGCTATTAAAGCTAAAACGTTTCAAACCCAACATTCCACTATGCTTTAACACCTAATAATGAAATTAAATAAATAACAATAAAAATAAAAAAGTAAATTAATTAATAAATAAGAATTAATAATAACAATAAAATTATTATTGAGGGTTTTAGGAATTTTGATTTTTATTCCAACAATCCCCCACAAAATTCAAAATTTTGAAATAAGATTAAACTCAAAAATAAAATAAAATAAGATTATCGGGTGTTTATACTATGTAATAGGTAAGGTGTCTTTAAGAGACTTAACCTCACTTAGTGTAAGCAATTTTCATCAGAAGGAATCGGAGTGAACCAGGTCTTGAACTACGTTCCTTTGACACTGACTTCAACTGCCACACACACAGTACAGAATTCTCCGTCGCGAGTCTGTGCATTAAAAGCCATGCACAGTACCTTAATTTTTCATAAGAATTTCTATGGACAGCCCACATCTCATAGTCGCGGCCTTATACGAATATTCTTATATAGGTGGTCTCCTCCAGGGACGTGTGTAGAGTCACATCTCGCAAAAATTATTGCCTCGGATTCCATTAAGAGCTATAAGCTCAACCTCAACCACTACACAGAGCACAACTCACTATAGGGATGGAATTGGAACTGAAGTTCCTCTGAATAAACTGTAGAAAGTGCTCTTTGGCCAACTTGACAGCTTGTTTTTACCACATTGAACCTTCTTCAAGGGATCTCGTATCACAAAGAGTGGGTTCCCACTGCAGGAAGGCCCTTTATGGGCAAAGCCCCATCCCCCTCGATAACTCTAGGACCTTAGTCCTATTCAGGCCTTTCGTCAAGCAGTCTGCAAGATTCTGTTCAGATCTGATGAAACTTAAAGAAACAACATCATGAGAAGTTGGTCATCTAACAAACTTGTCTTAATTTAATATGTCGACTAGCTTTAGAATTTATTAATTTCTTTTTACAAAAATCAATTGCAGCTCGAGAATCACACCGAATAGAAATAGGTGGAATAGGAGTAGAAATCAATGGAATCGATGACAAAAGGTTCTTGAGCCACTCGGCTTCAAGACAAGTAGTGTCAAGGGCAACCAACTCAGCCTCCATAGTGCTTCTGGCTATTATAGGCTGTTTGGTGGATTGCCAAGAAACTGCACTGCCACCAAGAATAAAAACATAACCAGAAGTAGATTTAATATCCAAAGAATCAGAAATCCAATTGGCATCACTGTATCCCTCAATTACAGCAGGATAGCCAACAAATTTAAGAGCAAAAGAAATAGTACCTTTAAGATAACGAAATACTCTTTCCAGAACAATCCAATGAATCATACTAGGACTACTAGTATATCTACTCAATCTTGATATGGCATAGGCAATGTCAGGTCTAGTTCTATTGGTTAGGTACATCAGAGAATCAATGATCTGGGCAAATTTCTCCTGATTTACTGGATTACCAGTGTTCTTTACAAGTTGAACACTAGGATCAAAAGAAGTAGAAACAGGAGAACAATCAGAATACCCAAATTTATCAAGTACCATTTGGGTGTAATGAGATTGGGTCAGGATAATAGAATCGGATGATTTAAGAATTTTCATTCCTAAAATCACATCTGCTTCACCAAGATCCTTCATTTCAAAATGGTCTGATAAAAAGGATTTAACTTGGTTAATGAGATCAAGATCAGGAGCTAGAATCAGGATGTCATCAACATAGAGACAAAGAAGGACGCAACGATCATCAAATCTCTTGAAATAGAGACAGTTGTCATAATCGTTGGTCAGAAATCCATATGAAGCTATAACACTGTCAAATTTCTCGTGCCACTGTTTAGGTGCTTGTTTTAGTCCGTATAGAGAGCGAACTAATTTACACACCTTATTCTCTTGACCAGGCACAGAGAAACCTTCAGGCTGAGCCATATAGATTTCTTCTTCAAGATCACCATGAAGAAAAGCGGTCTTGACATCCATCTGATGAATCAAAAGTTTATGAATGGATGCTAATGCAAGAAGAATTCGGATAGTAGCAATGCGAGCAACAGGCGCATATGTGTCAAAGTAGTCAATTTCAGTCTTTTGCCGAAAACCTTGAGCAACAAGACGTGCCTTATACTTCTCGACTGATCCGTCAGTCCTAAGTTTCTTTCTAAAGATCCACTTACATCCTAGGGGTTTACTACCAGGAGGTAAATCAGTGAGAATCCAAGTGTTATTACTGATAATAGATTCTATCTCACTTTTTATAGCCTCATTCCAAAAAGAAGCTTCAGGAGAACTCATCGCTTCTTTGTAAGACGAAGGTGTACTTTCAATTAAGAAAGTAAAGAAGTCTTCACCAAAGTTCTTTTCAAAGCGAGTTCTCTTACTTCTCCTTAATTCAGGAATAGGATCAGGTTCTACAGGATCTAAACTATAATGCAAATCAGATGCGGGTATATGATCAGAAATAGATGCATGATCAAAAGTAGACTGATAATCAGAGGCAGATCTAGAGATGCGAGTTTTGAAAGGAAAAATATTTTCAAAGAAAGTTGCATCTCTAGATTCAATCAAAGTGTCATTGGAAATTTCAGAAATCTCAGAATTGATCACAAGAAATCTATAGGTATTACTATCTAAGGAATATCCAATAAAGATAGCATCTATAGTTTTAGGTCCAATCTTCTTTCTTTTGGGTTCAAGAATAGATACCTTAGCCAAGCACCCCCACACTCGGAAGTAACTCAACCTATGTGCTCTTCCTTTCCAAAATTCATAAGGTGTCTGGGTTTTATCCCTAGAGGAAATCCTATTGAGGATGTAACAAGCTGATAAAAGAGTCTCCCCCCACAAGTTCTGAGGTACACCAGAACTTAAAATCATGGCATTAACCATGTCCAATAGGGTTCGGTTCTTTCTTTCAGCTACACCATTAGATTGAGGTGAGTAATGAGCAGTTACTTCATGAATTATTCCATGTTCCTCGCAGAATAGATTTAATTCATTTGAAGTATACTCGCCTCCTCTATCAGACCTTAGAATTTTAATCCTCTTATCCAATTGATTTTCAGCCTCAGCTTTAAAGGCTTTAAACTTATAGAGGACTTCATCTTTGGTCTTCAAGAGATAGGTGTAACAATACTTGGAGTAGTCGTCTATAAAAGTTACAAAGTAGCGACTGCCTCCACGGGTAGGTACTCTATTAGAATCACAGACATCACTATGAATTAGTTCAAGAATCTGGGTATCCCTATAAGGAACATATTTAAAAGGTTTCCTAGATTGTTTAGCTTGGGTACAAATCTCACATTTAGATTTGGAATCAATCTTGAATTTGGGTAAAAGATTAAGATTGGTCAATTTCAGAATAGATTTAAGGTTCACATGCCCTAATCTGCCATGCCATACATCACAAGATTCAGTATTTAACACAGTAGAAGAAGAAGTAGACACTGAATTAGAAGAATTTTTATTATCAACAAAAGAAATTACACTCAATTTGAATAAACCCTCAGATACAAAACCTTTTCCAATGAACATTTCCCCCTTAGAGATTACAACTTTATTAGATTTAAGTATAATCTTATAACCTAATTGCACTAATAGTGATCCACTAATCAGGTTCCGTCGGATTTCAGGAACATGCTGCACATTGTGAAGGATCAAAGTCTTTCCAGAAGTTAACTTCAGTTTGACTGTTCCGATCCCCAACACATTGATAGCTTTTTCATCTCCAACAGTCACACATCCTCCACCTGAGTCCTGATAGGAGGAGAATAGGGACCTATTAGTACAAACATGGACATTGGCTCCTGAATCTAACCACCAATCTAAATCATGATAGGTGAGGTTAACATTAGGTATAAAGGAGACTGACCTAAAAGTGGAGTTCGAAGGTTCACCCTCAACCATGTTGACTTGAGGTTTAGGATAATTGTTTTGATTGCTTTGGCCCTTCATGTAGACAACCTTCTCTTTCTTCCGATAAAAATATTTTGAAGCAAAATGATTGTCCCGGCCACAAACATAACAAAATCCATCCTTCTTCTTATTCCCACTAGATTGATTGGTGTTAGGTTTATGGGTATAGTTTTGATTTCGGTTTGGGTTCTTACCCTTAAAGCCTTTACCCTTAGGTTTAAAATTTTTACCTTTGGGTTTAGACTCATGGCTTTGGTTCGAAATCGCGGTCAAGTTTAAGTTTGATATGTTGTTGGTCGGTTTAACCTCTCTAAGTCGATATTGGTCTTCTATTCTAATAGCTTGAATTACAGATCTAGGTTGAAGAGTTCCCTGAGTTCTTCTAAGTTCATAGGCAAATTTTGACCAGGAAGGGGATAATTTGTCCAATAAGCAGGTAGCTTGATAGGTATCATCTAAAGTTGAACCATTCCTGTTAATCTCTTGGACAAAATTCTGAAATTGGTGAATTTGATCGTTTATAGGAATGTTCTCTACCATTCTAAAATTGTTGAAATCAGTAATGGTGAATCTAGCGGCGCCTTCATTATCTCTAATGTAAGCATCTTCTAGAGCACACCATAAATCTTTGGCAGTTAGGTATTTCCTATATGTTTCATAAAGTTCATCTGAAAGGAAACTTAGTATTCTAAATCTACAGTGAAATTCAATTTCCTCGGGGGATCTGTTAGATACAGGTTCAGTAACTGAGGTATAGTAGCAGATTTAGAAGAATCAGCAGGAGAAGTAGATGAAACTTTAGAAGTAGGAAAAAGAGGTGCTTTACCAATTGCAGTTATAAGGCCTAAGGTAATTAACCAAGCCTCTAACTGTTCTTGCCACCTCAAAAATCCTACCCCTCTAAATTTTTCTGGCTTAATGCTAGAAGAATCATCATAAGCTATTTTGGACAATCTAATTGAGGGAATAAGAAAATTCAAAATGATAAAAATGAGTTGCAAAAAAGGTTCAAAAAAATCTTTTTAGACAAACAAACATGTTGTTTAAGGTTTCTACCCTAGTCATCCAAAATATTTTAAATATTCAAGTTGTTAATATTAATCTTTTATCTCAGTTTGTTCAATAGCAAACAGATGACCCAAACAATTAAAATTTGAATTTGATTTAAATATTTTCGGATGTAAATGCAATCAAATAAAATAGGTAAGCTGTAGTAAATAATATAAGATTAAACTAAAATATGTAAAGTATGCTTTGTGCTTACTGGTTATGTGTCTTTACCTTAAGTCAAAGGTTGCAGATTTAAATACCACTTAAAACAATTTAAAAAATATTCTACTTAGATAAAACTATATATAAATCTATGTTTTTTTTCTTCCTTTTTTTTTTTCTCGAAACAGTAAATAATTTTTTTTTTATTTTATTTTATTTATTTTACTGTAGCTAAAAAGTGAAAACAGTAAATATATATATATATATATATATATATATATATATATATATATATATATATATATATATATATATATATATATATATATATATATATAATAATTTTAAAGAGAGCAAATAAATCACAATAATCTATATGCAATTAAAATTTTTAAAATGCTAATCCCAATATGTTTAAGTTTGAATGTCAATCACACAAACAAGTTGACAACACAATTATATATAATATGCAATATATATATATTTTCTTTTCGAATTAGCACTCGTTGGATCGTTAATCACAATCAAATCGGAATACGCCTTAGACTGTTAGAAAAATAATCGCACTAACTTTGATTGTGATTAAATTATCTAACTATTTTTATTTAAAATTTAATAACATAACTTACCTTTAATCGCTATCCAAAATTATAGATGAAAGAAATTAATCCGGAAGCGTCCGAAGCACTGCCCTAAAACGTATTTTATATATATATATATGAGCAGAATAGTGCCGTTGGTCAACATATATGCCATTGGGTTCCAATCCCAACGTTATGGTGAATTAATGCTATTAAAGCTAAAACGTTTCAAACCCAACGTTCCACTATGTTTTAACACCTAATAATAAAATTAAATAAATAACAATAAAAATAAAAAAGTAAATTAATTAATAAATAAGAATTAATAATAATAATAAAATAATTATTGAGGGTTTTAGAAATTTTAATTTTTATTCCAGCAGATTCTGGTTATCATCAAGTTGGTGTGGATGTCGAACCCTAATCGAGTCTGGATTTCAATTTCGCATTTCTGACCCAATCTAACTCATCATCAATCAAGCTAAACGATTTCGGTTGAACCCATCCTATTACCTATCCTATGCAGCATCAATGTTACAGCGAAAACTTGTAAGAATATTACATACACAAATGACAGACACTACCTAGCTATTGAAAACCTTTGCAGCGTCGCTGCTCGGTATAAAAGATCTGGTGCCAGGTTATCTTTCTGAGGATCTGACACCTGATGATCTCCTCACCGGAGTAAGCTTCGCGTCTGGCGGCACCGGATATGACCCCCTCACCTCACTCCTTGTGGTATATCAAATAACTAATTCCTTCATCAATTCATAGATGTGCTCTTCAACCGAAAAGCTTTACCACTTCTGATCAATCTGCTGCAGGCGGTTATTCCGATCTCGGAACAGCTCAACCTGTTCGAAGAATACAAGCACAAGTTAACTGAGCTAGCAGGAGAGGCGAAAACAGAAAGCATCATCGCCGAGAGCCTGTTTATTGTTTGCGCGGGAAGCGACGATGTCGTGAACAATTACTATACCAACCCCATTAGAGGGTTACAGTATGATCTTCCTTCATATGTGGACTTCCTTGTGCAGCAGGCTTCTGAGTTTCTTAAGGTGATGAAATTTTCCGTAATGCCACCATGCATATCAAACATCCTCATATAGTGAGAGAAATGGTGTTTAGAAGTTCCGAAATTATGATAAATATGCTCATCTTCTGATTTTTCTTTTTCTTTTTTTTTTCTTTTTTTGACTTTTATAGCAACTAATCCAACAAGGCGCGAGGAAGATGGCAGTTTTAGGACTTCCACCGCTAGGATGCTTACCGTCACAAAGAACACTTGCAGGTGGGTTTCAGAGGAACTGCGATCCGTCACGTAATGACGCTGCGGTGTTGTTCAATTCCAAGTTAGAGAAAGAGATTGAAAAGCTTCGAGGAGAACTACAATGCGAGAAGATCGTTTATGTCGATATCTACAACATATTGCTCGAGCTTATTCAGCACCCTTGCAATTACGGTACGCTCGAATTTGTCGATTTCCATGTGCTTTTCTCATCCCTCAAACTTCAAACAAGCTCGACTTCTGTCGCATAAATTCTCATGCAGGGTTTGAGGAGTCCACTAAGGGATGCTGTGGAACCGGCGATTTCGAAGTATCACTTCTATGCAATAGCTTGACGGCATCGACGTGCGAGGATGACACAAAGTATGTATTCTGGGATAGCGTTCACCCCACTGAGAAAACCTACAAAATAATGGTTGATTACCTTTTTGAAAGATATGTTGGAAAATTATTGTAAAGAGCAAGTATGATACTCCTTGTCACCTTGTCATAGATTGGCTTCAATGAGTAAGCAGTTTGGTCCCAAATGGTGATTTCAAGCTATAATGGAGATGTACATAAATTCATCTTTTGTGTGGAAAAGCATAAAGATCAGATTCTCTATAGAAGATTGTAGGAAGAGAGGATAACACCTGATGCTTCTTGCTATGGGATTGCATTAATGATTTGAGTGAGAAAATGCAAGCATAACTAGTATTCATTGATAAGTTCATTACCAAGGACTCCTACTTCATTGAATTAGGTATTGTGACATCCCAGAACTAGGTTAAGTACTTGTTACTCCAAAACAGGTGGTGATTTTATTGAAGTATGCAAAGAAAGTGTTGAATAACTGCTTCCCAATAAAACAAGAAGAAATATTCGAGCGGAAAGTCGGGAAAGTTCCGTTTACCAAATATCTGACTTTTGCTTCTCGTTCGAGAAGCAATTCTGAAAGCTGAAGAAAACAAGTTATGGAGGATTTCTGGCAAGAAATATGGTTGACCCATTTTGGTGATTTGAGTATACTACCAAAGGTCTGCAGTAGCCAGGAGCAGTAAGAAAAGGCAGTAATTGTACATATAGACAAGAGCTTTGTGTTCCATATCCAGTGCTTCTCAATTTCATGGAATAATTTCAAAGACCAGATTAATCATCCAACATGAAAACCTTTTCTCATCAAATCAACGTGTGGACGAAGTTGCGATTACAGAAATAAGCGAAGGCAAGAGTTATTAGCAAATAAAGTTGCTAAATTAAATAGATTAGGGAGGCACAGATTCCTACAGTTATGATATAAATTTAAGAGAAAAAAATTACCGATGCTAAGAAACAGTGATAGCGAGTGGATTAGTACAGGCTAAAACCGAAAAATTGGCTGACAAGAATTCCGAGCCCAAGGGATATTGCTATGAGGGAAGCGGCCCATGTCAGCTTCTCCGTTATCCTCGGAACCCTTTCTTTCAGTGCCTGAGTACACGAGCCAATAAAAACGGTATAACTTCCCATAGCAACCACAGTGCCAACAAGAAACATACCCAGAAATGCTGCACCGGCCAATCGTGATGGAAGAGCGAGTGCTGGCAAGACCATCATAAGCGCATCTGGCTGCAACCCGTGTACAATCCCCGTAGCGAAAGTGGCGAATCCTATCTTCTTCTTCCCACTCGGTGTTCTTTCTAAAGGTTCGATCATACTAACATCGCACTCCCCGTTTTCTAGGGCGACGCACGGGGTGGGAACCTCAGAAGCCTCTCTAATCCCAACAGCGCCGATTACTAAAAGAGTTAAGCCGACGACGCGGGTCCCCCATGTGCGGATGATCTCGATGTGCAGACGATCTTTTAGCAGGAGGAACAAAAGGCCGAAGATGACCTGGCCTGCATCATGGCCGCAGCCCCACAGAGCCCCGACTATGGCACTCTCGATTCGGGTTCTACCAATCGATAAGGGAGCCAGGGCAGCGAGATGATCCGGACCCGACAGGGTGTGTAGACAGCCCGCGAAGAACCCAGTCCACGCGCTACTTAGTAGCTCAGTCTGGACGAGTGCTCCGCTCGTCTTGGCAGCAGATTGAAATGATGCGTAGGCTGCTGGAGCTAGGATTGGTTGTATGATGATCATGATCAAAGCAGAAAGAAAAATAGTTACTGTAGAAGATGCAACCTGAAATGTTGTCGTAAAAGGAATCATTAAAAGAATGAAAGGTCAAAAAAACAACCTCAGATTAAAGGATGCTAATTATAAAGCACATTGATTGAAAACAATCATCACTAGTGTTAATGCAGATTTTGGCTTGGGAGTAAAGCTAACAAACAAAGACATCTTAAAAGTTGAGCACCTTCCATCTATCTGAATATGGAAGTCAGTATGAATGAAATGAGAGATTAACTGCTCAGGTAGAATCTTTAATTATATTGTGTTAGCAGTCCCCGCAACAGAGCCAAACTCTGAAATGATTCCGCAACAGAGCCCAACTCTGAAATGATTCCGCATTCTTTTCTCAAATTGCACAAAAGTTACAAGGAATAGAAATTGAATATGAAAGATGAATCAATGATTTCGTACTCATGAGCTGGGATTTCCTCCTAAGAAATCCCTCAGGTAATGGAAAGAAAATCAACAATTCTGTCTTGATTAAACTTGTCTCAGAAATATCATAATGCCTAGTACTTATGTACCCTGTAAATAGACATGGTATATACACTTCCAAGGTTCAAACTGTTGCCATAACCATAAGAAGAGAAAATTACAATCTCCTAATAGCTAAAAATGAAACCTTAGATCATAATCACAAAAGAAAATTCCCATCCTGCTCAAGTTATCACGAATTACTCAGTCCCATAACCAATCCGGCCCAAAAATGATTATGATAGATAGACCTTATTCTTATTTAAAGAGTCTTTTCTATTTAAGAAGAAAGAAAAGAATAGGAGGGCTTAAGAGGGTCTCATAATGTGTCCTGCATATCTAATTAATAAACTCTGCGATTTTTTAGCTTTAAGTCTTAATCCCTTCCTATTATGTCTACGAGTTATAAGCAGAACCAGTTTCAACCCGACTAGATCGAACTACTGTTTCTCGACCGACCCAGAAACTATTTTAAAAATTTCAAACTTGTGATGCTTTGGCCGATCTGGTTTTATCAATATTTATGCCCATTCGTGCTCTAAATTGTGCCCTTTTCGTCACGCACATGTATTGGGTCACAAGATAAACAGCATGATGCTCATCGAACCATTTCGACCAGTTTCAAAAGTAATTTGCGGCTGGATAATCTCCAATTACTAGTTCAAAAAAATGCTTTTAGTTTCTTATGAAATCCAACTATTCAAGTGCATCAAGCTAGTACATATGCATTACATTTGTATCATAAAACATTATGCAGATAACAATGGAAATGCCAGTGTTATCCATCCTAAGGATTCATCTAAAGCAGGTATAATGACAGAAATTCTCGGAACAGCATATTAATGTGCTATGAAAAGCAATTGTTAATTTGAGATATTCTTCAGATAGGCAATCAAACTACTGCAGCTGAAAAAAAAACTCCAACACACCAAGAAATAGAAATCACCCCACTTTAACAAATTCATAAACTTTTATCCATAATTCCATATAGAGGCTAAATTACACTTTTTGTCACAAACTATGAGATTCAGCGAACTAATTTAATTGACTAAATATTAAAGTATCATTGATATATAAATGATGTGACATCTTATTCGTTATCGCATCATCGAGCAAAATATTGCAACATTAGCGACGAATCAATATTTAACCGTGATTGCATGCAACATTTCAAAAAGCTAGAGATAGAAATTACAAAAAAAAAAAAAAAGGGTTAAAAGTTTAGAGAACCAAAAGTGTTTTCAGATGAATTTACAACTATAAGTATAACACCACAACAATTAGAACCAAACTTCTCATGCTTTTAATAACCTAAATTAAAGAAAACTAAGAAGAAACCACGCGAAATTCAGCAACCCAACAAAGAGAACACCCAAAACAATCACAATAAATTCGCCCGCCGTTCTAAAAGCTTAAAAAATCGGTGCAAAATCACACCTTTCGGAGGAACGACTCGGCCAATTCTCCTTTCCCGGGTGATTCCTCACACGGGGAAGTTTCTCTCCCCTTTTCACCTCCGAGGCACGAAGAGGAAGCATGAGGCGAAAGAAGCGGAGGCGGGGCCTCTTGCTTGGAGGAGAGGGGCTTGAATCCATGGCGAGGGAGGAGCGGGACGCTCAATCGAGCTCCCAAAGAGGGGCGCAAATGGAGGAGGCGAGGTTTGGGGAGGGTGGGAATGGTGCGAGAGGAGAGGGAGGAGGAGATAAGCCTCTCCATTAGAGAGAGAGAGAGAGAGAGAGAGAGAGAGAGAGAAGGGTTTTGCTCAGAGAAGGGATTTGGGAATTTGGGGATTGATCGATTGATTGGGGGGTTTTATAGTAAAAAAAGAGACAAATTGCTTCTGCACCTCGTGTATCAAAATAGTCCATGAACCACGCTTAATATTTATATTTTTATTTATAATAATAATAATAAAATTATTTTGTATAGAAAATAATTTATTCTTAGAAATTATGAGTGTGGAAGGTAATTTTTTTTATTCATAATTAATATCCATTTTTTACACTCTTTTGTATAAAAAAAAATATTATTTAAAAAATAGAAAAGGGCAAATATTACAATTTTAAGGGATTTTTATTATATGATTTTAAAGTGTGGTGTATTGGGTGCAGGGTATAATCCTTTTGGATGTTAAAAAGATAACGTTGAATAATGCTATAATTATTTGTTGGTTTTTTAAATGGATACGTCGTGTCATAAAGATACATCATTTCAGTGTTCCCTTTTTCAATGTTCCCTTTCACGGACTTTTGGTTGTATGCACTATGCAGTTGTAGCTGTATAATTATAAATTTTATGTATAGAATTTGTATTAGTCAATTTAATAAGTTTATTTTTATAAATATTTTTTAAATTAAAAAATAATTTTAATTTTTATATAGATCACTAAATTCTTATTTTTTTATTCAAAAACTAAAAATATAATAGTACAAAATATTTGATACCATCTAAGAAGTGTTTAGTTCGCGCAATTTAGTATTACAGATTATGTCGACATAACTAGATATTTAAAATTACTGAATCAAATTACTACTGATCTGATATTACCGCATTTGATTTAATGCAGTAATATAATATTGAATTATAATGTATATAGAATTATTATGTTTGGTTCATTTTATAAAATTCAGTAATCTTGACAATAATAAATAATCTATTCTAAAATTACCGGGTCAAATTTAATATTATTTTTTATTAAACTATAACTTTAATATAATTTGTAATTAAATTTAAAATTTAAAATATTAAATTTAAAATCTGAATAAAAATATTAAATTTAATATTTTAATTTAAAATTTTAAAATTTAAAATTTAAAATCTAAATTTAAATTTTAAATTTTAAATTTTAAATTTTAAATTTTAAATATAAAATTTAAAATTTAAATATAAAATTTAAAATTTTAAATTTGATAATTTAAAATTTAAAATTAAAATTTTAAAAATAACGTATTGAAAAAATTCAGCAGTTGGATGGTAAAATTAAATTTTACATGATATGCAATATTACTCGCCTTCAATGTGAGATACTCGTACCTCCTTGGTAATATTTTCGGTATAATTTATTATGAAACGGATTACAGACTGGATAAACCAACACAGACAGAATTGTTTATAATCCTGACAAGATAATCCGAACCAAACGCTCCTATAGTATAGTAACTTAATTCTTATAATACTTTCTACACCATCTATCCAAATAAAAGTTCGGCTGCTATACTATCACTGTTAAGTTTTCTATCGTTAAATTCATCATTTGATTATTTTAACTTTTTAGATCATATTTTTTTCTCAACCACCCATTAAATCGTAGAAAGTCACTATTATTCTAACCACACGTGTTTTTATTCAAGATCAAAAATTTAATAACATTAATGATTTGATATTATTAATAGTATGATAACCTAATTATTCACATAATATATACATATGATTATAACGGCTAATTATTATATATTTTTAGTTATAAAGAAAAAAACACCATTGCAAAATTAGATGGTACAATCTAATCTAAAAATCTTATTTAGAATGTCAGAAATCAGAAAAATAAAAAAATACAATGTTTTTTTAAACTATAGCACTTTTGCAAATAAGCAATTCTCTAAACTCTTTTTCTTTCCGCAGACAAAAATATCTATTAAATAATTATTTTTATCAGATATTTTATATATAATTTTATATAATTGTAATATGAAAATTAATTTTTTTTACAAGAATAATAAAGCAGCTAAAGAAAAGAATAGAATAACTATCTTTAATTTCTTTTTTCATGTGCTAGAATAAAAATATTATAGTAATAACTTTAATTAAACATATGAATATTTAAATTATACGATAAAAATTAGATAGTGAAATTGACAAAATTAAAAGTTGATGTGCATAAAACTTTTGTAGGGATACTTAGTCCTGGATACACCAAAAAAAAAATATGGTATAGTTATATTATATTCTATTTAAAATAGAATAAAGTAAAAATTCAGTCTAGCAAAGAAAAAAAATATTCATCATTCTTAAGCTCCCTCACCTCCAAAATATGACAAAATTTAAACTTTAAATTTCAAAATTTTAAATTTAAATATTTAATACAAAAACGTAAATTAAAAAATATAAATTTTAAATTAAAAAATATAAATTCTAAATTTTAAATTTTAAAATTTTAAATTTTAAAATTTTAAATTAGGATTTAAATTTCAAATTTCAAAATTTCAAATTTAAATTTGAATTTAAATTTTAAATTTTTAAAAATTTGAATGTATATTCAAATTTATAATTTGAAAATTCAAATTTTAAATTTCAAATTTAAAAATCCAAAATTAAAATTTAAAATTTAAAATTTTGAAATTTAAAATTTAAAATTTTTTAAAATTTAAAATTAGGATTTAAATTTCAAAATTTTAATTTTAAATTTTTAAAATTTGAATGTATATTCAAATTTAAAATTTAAAATTTCAAATTTCAAATTTTGAATTTTAAATTTTAAATTTCAAATTTTAAATTTAAAAATTCAAAATTCAAAATTCAAATCAAATTTTAAATTTCAAATTTTAAAATTTAAACATTAAAATTTATTATTTTTAACTAACAAATTTTACTTTTACAATTTAGAATTTTAAATTTAGATTTATTTTTTAAAATTTTCAAATTTTAAAGTACAAATTTCAATTTTTAAGTACAAATTTCAATTTTTAATTTTTAATTTTAATTTTTTAATTTTTAATTTTTAATTTTTAATTTCAAATTATGAAATTTTTAATTTTAAAATTTTAAAATATAAAATAATTTTTTAAAAAAAAAATAAATTGAAAGAAATTTATATAATATATATCCAAACAGTTTAAAATTTGAAACTATGAAATTATTTAGAGTTACAGAATTTTTTATTTTATTTAGATTAAAATTATAGCTTATAAATTTTATAGTAATATTTTTATCGTGCATCTAAAAGATGCTCTTAATGTGTAGTGATCACAATTATCATCCATCATGTAAATTGACACGCAACTATATAAATTACCAGCCAATAGATGATTGATACAAATTTCAAAGTAAATATACGGTGAATATGATTGTCTTATATTTAAGATTAATATTTTTTATATATTTAGTTTTATATAAAAGTATTAAAAAAAATTTAAAAAATATATTTTAAATTGTTCCATATAGTGTTGATATAAAAAAAAATAAAAAATACTATATGTACATCCCAAATAAAAAATGTTATATATATATTTTTTAGGGTGTATATCCTACACTTCCACTTATCTAAAAATGAGAATGTTTTTTAGAAAGTGACTCTTTATTATACCTTTATTTTTAAATGATAGAGATGCGAAATGTACATCATTTTGAGATGTATATATAGCATTTCTTTAAAAAAAAAAAAAATGGAACGTGGGATGAGAGTACGTGGACCTTAATCATTTTTTAAGGAATTATCGTTACAGATTAATCGGACTCAAAGCATTTATTTATTTAAATTAATCGAACCTAAACTATCGCGGAAGCTACCGTACCATCCGGAGTGACACGTGTCTGAATCTAATCCCTTCATCGGTCGTCCGATCATCGCCGACCTCAATCCAACGGCCACAAACACCTCTCCCCTTCCCATTTGTAAATTGTAATAGGGGGGAATGAGATTCTCTCGACCCCGACCACCCCACACCTCGAGCTCTATCCTCGTCCCCGTTTCCTTCCCAAACCCTAGCGAGCGAGCGAGCGAACGATCGATCGAGCTCGGCCATGGCGAGGACGATCACCTTGAAGAGCTCAGACAAGGAGGTGTTCGAGGTGGAGGAGGCAGTGGCCATGGAGTCGCAGACGATCAAGCACATGATCGAGGACGATTGCGCCGCGAGCGTCATCCCCCTCCCCAACGTCACCTCCAAGATCCTCTCCAAGGTCATCGAGTACTCCAAGAGGCACGTCGACGCCGCCAGGCCCGCCGACGACGAGCTCAAGCAGTGGGACGTCGAGTTCGTCAAGGTCGACCAGGCCACCCTCTTCGACCTCATCCTGGTATCGATCGCCCCCTCACCCCCTCTCTTTTTGTGGATTACTCTGCCCTAATTGTTACCTTCTTTGCGAGCGTGCTATGACCTAATTTCTTTTGCGTTTTTTAGGGCTGTGATCTCTTTTATGCTGTGTGCTTTGATTAGGGCTTGTTTCTGAGATTTGATTAGGTTTAATATGTTTGATTCGTAGGAGGAATTACTAGTAAAGAAACGATGAGACCTATAAGGTACACAAATTTCTTACTAATTCCCCAATTTGCACATAGAAAACAATTAGCAAGAGTATGTGTAATTGAGGATAAAATAACAATTCCGAAGATCAACTCTTCTATAATGCAGGCACGCTTTGCAATTTTGATGGTTCAAATAGAATATATTTGATGTGTACTCCATGTAATGTCGGTAATGGTCGAAATAGATAAGTGTTTGTGCTTGGTGTAGCTACCTAGTCCGCGATTATTAGCAACTTATCGGGTCCAAACCATCGAGTTCTAAATGCCTAAGATCATGCTTAATACAAAGTTACTGAGTACGAGAGTGCTTAGCCCGTATATAGCCCGAAAACAATTCCTATCTTATCCGATGTTGGACGATTACTTGGTTGGGGTGTTGTTACATTTAGGCATAGTTCACTACAGATAAATTGGTACTTTTGATATTCTGAACTTTTAACTAGTCAAATTGATATAAGAAAAGAAAATTTGTCTTTCAGATTATGTTATTCTCGGCAATCATGTCTAAAACTAAAATGTCACTAATTCTTCTATTTTCATCAAGCCCCTAATGAAGGAGCAAGTATTGCTGAATGTTCATTAGTTATTGTATCCGCCAAAAGAGCCGGGCTCTATTTCTCTATGAATTTTGTATGTGACTCTTTTTCATTTTTTTTTTGTTGAATGATAATGTCAATATATATAATTATAGACTCATACTTCTTGTGGATTGGTAGTTCATGCCAGGATTATCTCGCTCTTCTTTCCTCGGAACTGATATAATAGTATTGCACTTAAAATTTTGTTGTCCTTTCTCCTTATAAACCAAAAGCATAAGATGCAAATACTCGATTGAATTTATTTTTTTTTATTTTGCCAGGCCAAACAAGTTGTTGTGAACTTGCAAAATGTTTAGGTTAGCGGGATTGATCTGGGCTGGGACGAGTCCTAGGTTGTAGACCACAGACTGCAATTAGGCTTGGCGAAACAGTAACCTTTGCACATGTTGCACCTGTAGGTTTAGGGGGGGTTAGTCTTTTGTGTTATTCCCGCTTATTTCTACTCTTATTCATGATTGTCACCATTTATCGACTTGCCGCCAGGCTGCGAATTATCTCAACATCAAGGGCCTTCTGGATCTGACCTGCCAAACCGTGGCCGACATGATTAAGGGGAAAACCCCGGAAGAGATTCGCAAAACCTTCAACATCAAGAATGATTTCACCCCGGAGGAAGAAGAAGAGGTGCGAAGGGAGAACCAGTGGGCCTTTGAGTGACTGCAAGATTGGAGATGATTTCTCGCTTTTGTTGTCTATGTATTTGATGTTTTTAGTCATTGTGAACTGAAACAACTGTGGACCTTGTCTTGTCAGTATGGTGCCACTGTCGAATAATCTTTTAAGCTTAAATGTGTAAATAGATGCGGTCGCAGGGGCCAGATGTGTAGGCTACCTGCGAACCGCATTCAGTGTCCGTCCTTGAGATGTCAGCTGTCTGTGGATTATTGTGATTGCAATTTGATCACAAGTCAAGTTTAGTGAGAGTAGAAATATTAGTTCGTTCATCCGTCGACCATGATATGCCGATGAGGTTTGCAGCCTAGCTGCAGGTTAGTCATTTTTCGTGGAAAATTTCAAAATACAGTCTACAAGACTACAACTAGGTGAAGAGTCTCCCTGGCATGCTGTGATGATGAACTGTGATGATGAGGGAACCATTATTCCTACTCATATTCATGGCTAAATGTAATTACTCCAATTTCCCCCTTTGCAAGATTTGGACACTGTTTTTGTGGCTTCTTAGTACTCTTTTAATCTAGCAAGCTTTATGTAGGAATCTTAGTCATTTTGCCTATGGGAGATGATTGTTGTGTAGAGATAGATGACCTAAACTTTGGGTCATTCAGAAATAATTATTCAACTTTTGAAAATTTTAATTTAACTACCTAACCTATCAGATAGTTTGATTTGTATTTTTTAAAAACAATTACCTGCACTTTGTGTATCTAGATATTTATGTATTGTTAGTTAATTTAATTGTTCAATTTTTAATAGGTGGAAAACTTGTGACTCATCAGATGCTAGAGATTGATTAATCAGATTAAATTTTGAAGATCAGGTGCAAATAATCTAAAGTTCAGGTTTAGTTACATACATTTGTATCAAAATAATGTAAGTATCACTAAAGTTCACACACTAACAAATTGTTTGAAGTTATGAGAAAAACAAAAAAAAAAATTTTAAAAAATATGCACATTTTTAACCAGCTTTTCCTAGTACCCTAGAGAACTAACAAAAGAGAACATGAACACATATCAAATACAAGATGCTCTTCACGAAGCGATTAAAAAATTTAGAACCTAATAAAGACCCCTACACTGAAGATTGTTTGAAAGCAAAAGTTGGCGAAAACGATGAAACAAAAGAGTAAATAAGATTAACAAATTAAGCACCTCACACAACAGTTCCTTTTTAAGGATTTATTATAACTTACTACTATTTATTGTAAATATTTCACAAAAGAACCAATGAATAGAATACAATAAGTTTGGTAACCTCATCACTTGAAGGATCAACAAAGATAATAGCTGCATGGGTTTTGCGATAAGCCTACTTAAATGAACAAATTTAAGGGGCACACACAGATGAAACACTGTCGACGCTCGACGTCGAATATCTCCAGCAGACGATGCAAAGCAATCAGTTCGTCGTCAGCAGCAGATCGACCACCGATGGGCGCCTTTCGTAAAATACACCCAAAAACAAAAAAAACCAAAAAACTCATTGAAGCAGCTATTAATTGTGCAAAGCAACTCTGTCAAGATTACATGCAGAAATAACCAATTATATACTGAACAAGCAATGAAGTTTTGATCCAAGTATGCACCAGTAAGGAGATGATCTAGAATTGTTTCAATTATCTCTACTGATTTTGAGAATTAGGAACTGGATTTGAGATAATGCGCATTTCTTTCTAACCTCACAGCTCATTACGCATTCTGTCGCGCAGTTAGTGGGCTAAGAATGTAAGCTCAACAAAGAACAAATGGCACATAGCCTAGAAAAGGAAAAAAAAAAAAAAAGAAAAAAAAGTAAACACGTACAAAACTTACCTGAACTTTGAATTATTTTGAATTGACTATCCAACCTTTCAAAATTTTAATGTTACTACCTAATTTTTTTTATTTGTTTGATTTTAGTCGGTCAACAACATTTGATTAAAATTTAAGCTGACTGCATTCAAATTTTAAAGTCAAAGTGTCTTCGACAACAGTGGTTCAAATCAAACAAATTAAAAAGTTGGACGGTAAAATCAAAATTTTAAAAGATTGGATACTCGATTCAAAATAGTCTATGTAAGTTTCGTACTTATTTTTTTTTTTCAAAAATTTACTAATTTGCCATAATAAAACAGACAACATGGTATCAGAATCATTAGAAAGCAACAAAGCCATGTTAATTCCAACACCATACAATCTACAAATGTTAAATAAATTGCAACTACAACAAGTTATGTTTCTATACACATGCTAGGAGATAAAAATGATTCAAAGGAACATAATAATAGAAGAAATTATATACATACGAAAAGAACAAAAAACTAACCTTAAATCTCTCGGTCATTCGAGGAACACCCTAAATGCATCACTTTCTCTTTCGCAGACGACACAATGTTCTTACTCCCGATGCACCGAACACTTGCGACGTCGCAAATTCTCGATCCCCGACAATCCGTAACCACATTACTGCCCTCGACGACGGTGCTCCCGCGCGTCCCCGGATAACCGCAGTAGGCCTGATCTTCGTCGCAGCGGAATTCGCAATGGTTCACAAAGTGCATGGAGACCGATTCTCCGGTCCCCCTCATCGGAATCAGATTCCGATACGGGAACGGCCCAATCTCTCCTTCGATCCTTCCTCGTATGTCCACGAGCAAGCACCGAAGCCTCGCTGCTTCGGCCTCCAGCGCAGCTTCTCCCTGAAGACGTCTCATCAGCTGCTGATTCAAAGCTCTCAATTTGGCCGCCTCCTCCGCTAAAGAGGAGGCGTGCGCCTTCCTCTTCTCCCGGTACTTCTTCACTGCATCCCTGTTACCGCGAAGCCGCTTCTTCGCGCACGAGCTCTTCGTGTGCACGTGGAAGCAAGTGTGCCTGTGTGAGAGGTTGAGGTCGGGGTCGGGGCCGGGGACGGGGACGGGGACGGGGACGGGGACGGGGGGTTTGCACGTGTGGGTGTGGGTGCACACGTGGTGATGGGTGTCTTTGAGGATCTCATCAAAGATGCTATCCATTGAGCAGCTAATGAGGGGGTCTTCGCCATTAATGGGGTTCAAGAACATATCCGATTCAGAGAAACCTATATCGTCTTCCTCCATGATTTGATAAACCCTAAGAAGATTGTGCTTCACAAAAACCTAATTTTGAATTTGTGTTCGGAGAAAGATCGCAACTTTGATTTGATTGCAAATTGAATGAATTACAGGGAAATAAACCGAAATTTGGACTCAATTTGATGGATTTGAGCACGGCATACATATCAAAATCCAACTTTTAGCGAAATTAAAAGTGAGATAAAATACAAGAGCACCACAAAATCCAAGATTCGGGGTATTTAAAAGAGAACCAACCCATAGCGAGGCACGAGAGTATGAAACAAGTCGCCGTTCCCATGGTGAGAAAACCCTAGAAACCCTAAAAATGGAAAGAGAAAGGGCGAAAAATTCCCAAATTGGAAAGAGAATATATGGGATTATTAAAATTGAGAATTTAGAAAATTTTAAAATCTAATAATAATCGAATTCAATTATTAAGGAATTGTTAAATTAAAAGAGAAAAAGTAGAGAGAAATTAAACCCTTTTTTTAATTAATAAGTACTTTTTTTAAAATTTAAAATATTTTATTACTAAAAAAAAATAAATATTTTATATTATTTTATATATATATATATATATATATATATATATATATATATATATATATATATATATATATATATATATATATATATATATATATATATATATATTTTACGATAACTTCAATATATTATTACATTACAAATTCTACAAAAATTTTTATTATAAAACGAGATTTAATTTAATGTGCACTTAAATAAACAATTTAGTGAATAGTAATCATATAAGAAGCAAGATTTAAACATGTTTAAGCAAAAACAAAAACAAAAAAAAATACAAGGTTTCTCATCCTAGAACATGTCAATTACAAAGATCAGCACCAGATAGAAAATTTAGAACAACTGCTACTGTTGTCAATAGTACATTGTACATCAAGCTTCAGATCTTTCGATGAGCGAAAAAGAGCGGAAAAAGGATAGCAATCGAGGTAATAATTCGTTCGTTCGTTCGTTCGCGCATTTGTCGATCACAAAATGAAGCAGCCCTTTTGTGCCTTGCTCTTCTTTTTCTTTTGCTTGGGAGGTTGAAGAACCACCTTAATAGCTGCATCGAAAACACCTTTGATGTTCTGCAAACAGATAAAACAAGAAAGGAAATGCGCGATTAACAACACTGCTTTGGACGAATGTCAACATTAAGTTGGAGGCGAAGAACGAGAAAAGTCGGTACTTGTTGGGTCTTTGAGCTGCATTCGATGTACGCAGGAGCTCCTATCAGCTTCCTCAATTCTTCGCCCTTCAGAAAAGGAATTAAAGCCAAGCAACAAAATTATGTAAAAGAGGTTGATCGAAAACATGCTCGAACAGTGTACATCTGGTACTTAGCAATACCTGAGCTGTAGTGATGGGAGAAGCACCTGGGTGATCTAAAAAGAACTGCTTATCATCCCGAAGATCTAACGAACAAGCACAAGGATGGTTTACATACAACATTAAAAAAAGAGAAAAAAGGAAAAGAAATCGATCAGAAGAACTTCATTCTGCAAGCAAAGTGTACGGCAAGTAGAAGGCAAAAAATTAACAGTTCGCTTATGTCAGTTGAAATAAATAGCAGCGGACAAAAAAAAACGGAAACAAATAGGAGTTGAAACTTGTCGTGCGTCAGCAAAACGGTTTGTACAATTCAATGCAGGGAAAGTAGACTAAGTTGATACAGGATTAGCACAAATTGTTACTGTGATACGAAGAAGTACAGAGATGTTACTTGTGACATGTTGATTATACACCAGCACGGCACTTTTTATTACTCGAGGGGTATGTCGTTATTGGTTGGGGGAGACTAGGAAGTGTGAAAAGTTGTGAACAAACGTATAGTATGGATGGCCTCTAGATCATTCCCCTTCGAATATGATTAATCACCTTATAAATGGCCCGCTATGCTCAAAAGATGGAATTTCTAAGATTTCTTAATAGACAAAATACACAAAGAAAATCCCCATACAGCATAAGTTACCACCCAGTAGCTTGTTCCAAAACTCAAACAGACCCCTAAGTCCTGTCCGCTAATTCCATCGAGTTCTGATGCGATCCAGATAGAATATGGCTCAATCAATCCCCTAGATACCCTAATAGATGATTTTGTGGAAGACTGACCTATGCTCTGAAAAGAAGAGATTATATTGATGTTATATACAGAAAGTCAGGTTCCTGTCTTCTAATAGTTTCTCTCCTATCTGACTTATATCTTGAAAAGCGCATCAGTGTAGTCATAAAATGTTTCAAGTGTTCCATAAACATGTCTCTCATGAGTTTCACCAGCACAAAGATCCTCTTCTTGACAATTTTATAACGCCTAAAAAAATATCTGATAGTTCTCTCAACATTTTGCAAACCCTCAAAACTCAGGGAATAAATACAAAGTAATCTAATCTAGGGTATGATCCCAATTCAGAACTGTAGTTGTGCGACAATATGAGCTTGTTTATGCCATTAGTTTTATATTTTATTCGAGTCCAATATAACAAATTATTGATTTCCTTCTTTGATGTCAATTTCTACCGTATTGAGTACATGAACGGAAAAAAATTTCAGTTCCTTGACACCACGTCATAGAACTAACCATAATATGAAGGAATTGTATCAACCACATAACTATATAGTACAAGGAAGGTGATTACAATATCTGTGCAAATGCATATAAGCTTCAATTTTATAATCTGCCCCCTTAGCCGAAAACAAGAATTCTGCTAAAATGCAAATGCACAATTCAAAATGCTAAAATCTTGTAAAAGCATTGTATTATATGACTTATGATGATTACCAAGCTTTGTTCCAACGAGAATTATAGGCACACCGGGCGCATAATGCTTCAATTCTGGAATCCACTGAAAAGAAAATCAAAACCAGATAGATAGCAAAGAATCAGAAAGGAAATGAAAACATGGAAAATCGATTCACCAAAATCACAGAATCATCACTTCATAGGAGTAAAAGTAGCTGGCCACTTAGTGGGAATAAAAAGAGGGACTAAAAGGAGTCATTTTCTCGCCTTCTTAGCAACATTTTCATAGCTGGCTTTACTGATAAGAGAGAACGCAAGAAGAAAGACATCAGCCCCACGATAGCTCAATGGTCTTAATCTGTTGTAGTCCTCCTGCCCTGTTCCATATCAAACTCTGAATTCTTTTGCGGGACATTAAAAAAAATATTAATATATGCACAGAAGGAACAGGGAAGGAGAGCAAAATTACCTGCTGTATCCCATAAACCTAAGTTAACAATGCTACCATCAACCACCACATTTGCACTGAAATTGTCAAAAACCGTTGGTACATAATCCTGCATCGCACAAGTATAAAGTAATGATTAGAATCATTAAAAAGAAACAGCCCTGGCGAATTATAATTTACTCAAAAACAGAAGTTGCTCTTGAATGAAAGCACCGCAACACGGAGCCATCCAATACGAGAACTAAGCAGGAGAGAGAGACTATTTCAGAAATTGTAAACACAGACCATTGGGCGAACAATCCAGACAAAAAAAAAAACAGTTCTATACTAATTTCATACATTACTGATATTCTTGATCTGCTAGTTCAAAATAACTTTGTTGACTATAATCTGGCATTCATTAAATGAAATATGAAATATTAAAATATAGTAACAGAGTAATATACTATGAATATTTCTCTCGGCAACATTAGGTACTATACAAATGATAAGATTCAAATTGGCATATTGAATATGGAAAATGTTGCACAAACCACAAACCAAACATAAATCTATGTCGTTAGCATTGCTTGCTGAAGATTTACAAAGATGATCGATTATACTCTTCGGTTCTCATTATTGTGCACCTAAATAAATGGTTACCAAGCGCGACTTTGGCACAATAGAGAATACTACACAAATGAACAGAAAACCTGCCGATTTTTTTTTAAAAAGAGGTGC
Source organism: Tillandsia leiboldiana (assembly GCA_029204045.2). Lineage (NCBI taxonomy): Eukaryota > Viridiplantae > Streptophyta > Magnoliopsida > Poales > Bromeliaceae > Tillandsia > Tillandsia leiboldiana. The sequence continues at coordinate 3,772,934 of CM055071.1, forward strand.
AAATTTCTCCGAATTCAGAAATTCAAACAAAAACAAGCAGATCCTGCCAACATTGCTAATACTTGCTGAAATCTGGAATCAGATTCTCTAGAATTGCATTCATTCTGTTGAACTTTCTCTGATCGAATTCTGATAAATAGCCAAAGTAAAGCAAAGGCTAGATATTGTCCATTATTCGAGGGGCTAAATTATCCGTAAACACAATTAAAAAAAAAAAGAAAAAAAGAAAAAAAGGTAAAGTAATCCATGAAACTTCTCTGTACATATAAGTGCAATGCAGCAAATAAATAAATAAATAAATAATCTCCTTTTTCCCTTAAAAGTCCCCACATTCTCAGATCAAACAACTATAACAAGTAATTACAACCTAAATATGCCAAACAATTCCATCAACAAAAGCAACAATTTCAACACATCTACAACAAAATATTCTACCAAAATCAAACCCAAAAAATTGCACAAAATCAATCCACATTCCCTTACACCACAACCCCATCATCAAAAGCAACCAAACAAAACTCAAATTCTAGGGCCAAAAACAAAAACAAAAAACAAAAAAACAAAAACAAAGAATAAAAGCTCAAATCGCTCACTGTGGGAAAAGTGTTGCTGGTGTAGGATATAAGCATGCAGGTTTTTCCCACGGCGCCATCCCCCACCGTGACGCACTTCACAAACCTCGACGCGCTCATCTCCTCCTCCTCCTCCTCCTCCTCCTCCTCCTCCTTTCCCCTCCCCGGCACTATCCAAACCACCTCAAAACCGCTCCTTTTTCCTCAGCCACGCATCCCGGACCCCGAATTCGCACGCAAATGGAGAGAAATCAACACAAATTTGGGGGAGATTTCTAGGGTTTCCAGATGGGTGAAATGAGGAGAGATGGGGAGGGGAATGGTGCGGTTGAAGCGGTCGTCGACGGGAGTTAATTTAACGAAGAAATTCGCCAAAACCAACTCCGAATATGCGACGATGATTGGTGGGTTTTATTTGTAGGCGTATTCAATGAATGTGTGGTTTAAATTACCCAAAACGCCCCTGCACACTTCATCAACAGCTCATCATTTGATTTATTAGCATTTTTCCAATTCTTAATTTGTATACTTCTAAAAAAAAAAAAAAAAAAAAAAAAAACAAAATCTTTTTATTTTTATTTATTTTTTTTAGAAGTTTAATATTAAAAATAATCCTTCTATTATTACCACAAAAAAGTATTTTAATTTTTTTTTTCTTTTCAAATATATTCTTTACCCTCTTTTAGTGGGAAAATAAGTTTTTACTTTTAAAAAAAAAATTCTGATAAACATTTAATCCAGATTTAATTAATTAGATATAATTTAATGATACTAACACAGAGGAAAATATAAAGAATATATTTAAAATAAAAAAAAATAATAGAGATAAATAAAATATTCTTAAAATATTGAGAGGTATATAAAATATTATCCTTTTGATTTATCATTTTTTAGTTCTTTTATTAAATTTTTAGTAATTATTTTATTTTGATTTTTATTTAGGATTAAATTAAATTATATTAATGGTTGCTAAATTTTGTATGAAATTTTATTTGGATCACCAAAATTTAATATATTTTGATGAAGGCAGTGAATTTTACTTTTTATTTTAATTACATTATTACTTTTCTTTTTTTTTTTCTTTTTTTTTGATGAAGTAATAATAGAATATCTAATTTAGAACTGCTATTTATACATTTTAAATTGGGCCTACAAATTTACCATGGAAAGATCAATTTTATCTTACTAGTTGTATTATAATTATTTTTTTAAAAAAAAAAAATTGAGAATTATTTAGGATAAGGTATATACTCAATAATAATTACAGGTCATTTCACTGTTGTATTACTTTATAATTATTATTATTTTAAATTATTTTAAAAATTAAGATAAGATATTTAAAAATAATTTACTTGGTGAGAAAAATTTTTAATTAAAAAAAATCTTATTTTTATTTTTTCAAAATGTATTTATATATGTGAGAATTTAATTGCAGTACACATTACTGCTAACTAAAATATTTTAATAATAAATTTTAATTAAAATATTTATATTATTTTATTCTCTTAATTATTAATTAAATAAAAATTAAAAATAGTTTGTGTCATATAACTTATTTTATAAAGGTATCTATGGAAAAAAAAATTTATTGCAATTTTTAAAATAAATTAAAAATATAGTAAATTTAATAAATATATTAATTATTAGTTAATAAAAATAATATACCAAAACTATTTTTAATAACCACACGTACTAAATATGTAGGAATCTTAAAGAAAAAAATTTATTAATTTTCATACATAGAAAAAAAAAAAAAAAAAAAAGCTTCTATAAAGTTCACCATTCAAGATTCTATAAAATCAGCATTCAAAATAAAATATAATTTATATCATATAAAAAATATATGTATAAAATATTTGATCAAATTTTGTATAAATTTTAATTAACTAAAAGTAATCATAAAAATTAAAAATTATAAAAATTAGTTAAAAAATAAATTTGAGAAAGCATGTTGAGAGTAGGGGTGGCAATCCAGCTCGCTGTTTGCCAGCCTGCTCGTGTTCGGTTCGAATTGAGCTCGAGATCGAATCGCTCGTTTAGTAAACAAGCCGAATTTTTCAGCTTGTTTAATAAACGAGCCGAACACGAGCTGGGATCAGCTCGCTCATGTTCGACTCGATAATAGTTTAAATATATATATATATATATATATATATATATATATATATATATATATATATATATATATATATATATATATATATATATATATATATATATTTTACTATTTAGATTTTAAACTATCAATTTTTTGTAAATTTTAATTATTAAATTAAAATTAAATTTTTTTAATTTTCTTTCAACTTTATACCTAATAGTAGGAATGAAAATCAAACTTGTTATTCGCGAGCCAGCTCGTGTTCGGCTCGTTAATAAACGAGCCAAACACGAGCCGAATTTTTCAGCTCGATATTTAAACGAGCCAGCTTGTGTTCGGCTTGTTTATTAAACGAGCCGAATACGAGACGACCCAGCTCACTCGTGTTCGGCTCGTTGACACCCCTAGTTGAGAGGGACTTTCCATATTTTTTACCAAATTTGTTTATAAAAAAAAAAAAAAAATAGTACTTAAGTAGGCCTCAATTCAAAATAGTTATAGTTGAGGATATCTATATATTTTTACTTATACTAAAGTAAAAAATATTATTTTGTGAACCGAATATATAAGTAAATTTTATGCACTTTATTTTTAGAAACAGATATAAAAAATTAAACTTCAATAATATTTTATGTAGAGGCTTTCTATAGTATTTATGAAATTATATTTTAATTTTATAATATTAATTATTAAAAATGTGGGTTGGTGTATCTAATATTCATAGACCAGGTGTAGGCAAAAAAAAAAAAAAATTATAGATGAAAAGTGAGTTAGGAGAAAATTATTTGATACTTGGGATGCATATTTGTATGATAAAACTCTATGGCTGGAATTTAAACACTATAATATTTTATGAGTGGTGCTATTGGTACACCCCTATTAGGGGTGTATATCATACACCCCTAATCGGGATGGCTGGGATTGAAAGTAAAAATCCCAGCCATCTATTCTCACACCCTCTTCCCTGCTCACACCCGCTCTCTCTCTCTCTCACACCCACTCTCTCTCTCTCTCTCTTTCTAAAACGCCCCCATTTCTCTCTCTCCGTCAAACACGCCGCATTTTCCCTTGCTCCACTCCCTCCGCCAAAACCGCCCCCCTCTCTCTCGCGCTCCCTCGCGAGGGCTCTCTCGCGCTCGCTCTCTCGCTTGCTAGGGCTCTCTCTCTCTCTCTCGCTCGCTAGGCCTCCATTCTCTCACTCCCTCTCTTTTTCAATATCGGTACTCTTTTAAATTTAAATATTTTTTATATTTTATTTGTTTCAAAATTTATTATAAAATAAAATAAATCAATATAAACTGGAATAAAATTAAATATTTTTAAAATTTAAATATTATAAATTGAAATATCTTTTATAATTATTAAATTACAAAAATATATATTTAATTTTCGGATCATGTCTTCCTCTCATGGGACATTCTTGGCACTAGTATAATTTAAATTTTAACTTTGTGGAAAAATTTTAATTTAATTTTATGCAAATTTTATTTTTAAATTTAAATTTAATTTTTTAATTAAAATTCTAATTTTTTAAAATTTTTATTCATATTTTTTTTTTTTAAAAAAATAAATAAATAAAGAATACTTGTGTACCGGTACATAATGTATCGGTACCGGTACATTACATTATGTACCGGTACTGTACAATGGGAAAGTAGTGAAAGAGTATGATCTGTAAAATTAGGAGTGAAAATATCACCTTCTTACTATGCACTTTAATCCAACCCGTCCATTAACGGGATGTACAATCTACACCCCTTAAAGGGGTGTACCAATAGACATTTTCATATTTTATATATGAGCAATGCTACATGTACACCTCGAAGGGGTGTACATCATACATCTCCACCATTTTAATGGTGGCAATATTTTTTACGGGTCACATCAAGTGACCCATCATCACACCCCCACCCTTAGATGGGTGGGGGTGTGAGATGTACACCCCTTACGGGTGTACACATAGCATTTTCCTTTATATATAAACCTTTTTATATATGGTATATTATATCTGTTAAATTATATTTTAATTTTAAATTAAAAAATAAAATTGGTGTACGTTCTTTTCTTATATATCAGGTACATGTAATTTTCTGGAGAGGCCATCTAGAGATGTTTAAGAATATCAAAATTTTATCTGAATTCAAATATGAATCCAATCGGAATCTGAATCCGAGCACTGGACTGGTTTACTCAACGCTAATTTGATATAATTTCGAATACGAATACAAAAAGTAGAAATACGACGAATTTGAATTCGAATATTAATTTTGTGTATGCCAAATCCCAATCCAAATAGAGTTTATGTTATATAATATATATGAATGTCTGGTGTTCTTTTCAAATTCATATTTTAAATTTTTTTATTTTAATATAATATATTTCGAAAGCTGATGAAGAGAAATGGTTGTTTCGGAATTAGATTCGGATTATGATTTTGGGTGTCGGATTGGATTCGGTATTTAAATTTGAATTTAATTTTCTGATTTGGGTTTGAATTTTTTGAAAATCAGCTCCAAATCCAACCTGTTGGCATTCTTTGCCCTATCCGGGCTCTCTGAATTTATTTATTTATTTATTTATTTGGGTCTGATGACTCTAATTTCAGAAAAGATTTTGTTGGGAAAAAAATAAAGTAAAAATACCTCTATACTTTAGCTCATTCAATAGACTCCTCCCTTTAATTAAAGTTATAATTACACAGTAATTTTGATTATATGAATTGCATATAATTTTATAAAGCTTCAAATTACAAAAAAAAAATATTTTTTCCATTCTAACATATAAAAAAAATAACAAAAATTGAAGTTTGGTTCAACCTACTCTTCAACCATCATGCTTAAGCATCAAATTTTGGAAAGAAAAAAATAAATTTCTACACAGATTATTTGAAACATCACCTCAGAATGGTTACTAACAAACAACAAGAAAGAACCCTCTGTAAGATCATAAGTTTCATTCAAGCTACATTACACATGAACTTCAGATTTTTAACATCTCAAATAAACAATCTCTAGTGTTTCAGATTGCCATTGCGAAGATCAACAATAAATAGGCTGTTGCAATCAGTAAAGCTAACAATTCAGCAATCTTACTTCTTTAGTGTCTCTACAATTTGTTTTTGCTTTTTTTTTTTTTTTTTTTTTTGAGAGAGAGAGAGAGAGAGCTTCATCTTGTTTGTTGATTAATATCCACATTGCGGTCGCACAGCAACATGCCGTCAGCGTTCTTCATCTGAGCTAACGATGTCAAGCTCAATAAATTTTTCAGAAGGATGAGGAGCTTTCTTTCTTTCAGAAGGATGATGAGTTTTCGATCTTTTAAACTCCGTCTCTTTCTTTGGTATAGCTGTTTTAGGAGCTACTTTACCGCCCGATGACAATAACCTGGAAGGTTGGTGACAATAGTTAGCGGAACATAGCTGCTAGAAAGGTATTCAAAGTGTGGTTTTGCTTTGTTTTGAAGTTTTTTGCGACCAACTAAACATCTCAGTTTAACAACCAAATTATTATTAATAAATTTCACGTCCAGATTTTTGTTTGATTATCTTAGAAAATTATTCCAAATTGAACAAAATCTAGTAATACCAAACAAACTTGTCTTATATTGTTTGATCCTGCCTTTTTTTTTTTTATCCTTTCATAAACTAAATAGTAAACACACCCGATGTAACATTCCAATAGTCCCACATCAGATAAAAAAAAATTCTGATTAGATATATGGGACCATACACGCTAGCAATAATAACTGAACTTAAACATTTTGGGCCGGTGGTTTGGGTCCAGTGAGTTATTATTGCTAGCGGGTTGGGTCATCACAAATGGTATTAAAGACGAATACCGAACTAAATGCTATGCGGGACAAAGTGCTACACCATGGGCCCTGTGATCTGGTTTGGACCCCTCAATAGTTTCACATCAGATGAAAAAAAAATTCTGATTGAATATATGAGGACGTTGCACACTAGCAATAATAACTGGACTTAAACATTTTGGGCTGATGATTTGGGTCCAACGAATTATTATTGCTAGTGAGTTGGATCGTCACACCCAGTTGCTAGACATGACAATACTCCAGACAAGTAAGAAAGAGCGCACTGCTTACCTTTTCTCTGAGCTGCACTTTGCCTGGTTCGGCTTTGCAAAACCTTTATTTGGAACTTTTGACTCCTTAATAGCTGGTGAATATAAGCAAGGAGATCAGGTTAATTAAAATCAAAGAAACAAGTGGAAGGAAGGACCCAAGGAGGTGATCTCATACTTGCGACTTCTGTGAGGAACCTTATACCTTGCGACTGGCTACTACTGGTCACCTTATCTGCATTACTGTGATTTGAGGTAAAACCATCAGCATTATACTTGGAAGTGATGAAAATAATTGATGTTTAAGTAGAATAGATATTAGATAGAAGCATCCAAAGGAAATTGGATAGGCAAGTGATAAAAAAGATGTCACTTAAGAAAGCTTGAGCAATTTCAGATGAAACGTCTGTGAATAAATTCTGTGATAATGATCTTCAGAAACCAAAAAAAGAAATTAATACCAACCAAAGCAGGGAGTATATTTACTAAATAACACTTCAAATAACTCCTCAGAAAAGAAAAGAGAAATGCAAAAGAAGGGTTTTAAATATTTATATATTAACATCATTAATTAAAATTATCACGTTTCTATGTTTGAATGACAAGTAGCCAATTTTACGAAGTTGTGGTTTTAAGCAGTAAACTCAACCATGACTCAAAAAAATTTAGAGTCCAATAGTGCCATTTCATCAATACAGCCTTTGAAATGGAGCACTCTAAAAGCAACTGTCCACAGACAACTATGCCAAATCGACTAGAAATGAACAGGTTAAAAAAATCTCAAAGATAACTTTTTAATTAGGGCAATCCTGTCTCAAGGATAGGGATAGGTATCTTCTATAAAAACCTCTCGATCAAGGTGTTAGGATAGTGAGCTGCCGTGAGAATTATGAACAGCCTGTCCTACTCAATGGAATTGCTATAATTCTGTCCAAGGAGATATTTCTCTTGCCCAATTCTAGATGAGAATTCTACAATTATACCATGCCAAATATGTTTGGTAGATAGTGGGGACATAAACCACTATTTCTACTCCTTCCCCAAGCAAATACTACCCAAAGTGGAGAAGCAAAGCCCAATACCAATTAAATTTCACTCTATGAACTTAGTTATATAGATATCCGAGTGATTAGTTCTAGTGTTCCGACAAGAAAAACTAAAAAAGCTTCATATATCCGACAGAAATGGGACAAAAACAGAAAAAAAAAAAAAAAAAAAAAAAAAGAAGAAAAAAAAGCATATTTGATGGTTCTTGAGTCAAGAATTTCAGATAGACCTCAAAGCTCTTTTCAATCCATCCACAGACATTACTGTCACTCGTTGCATAGGCTTCCGCAAATTAGAGCGATTGGAGAGAGGATCAACCATATAAATTCCTTCTGACTGAAGCTTGTAAGACACATGCAATTTTCTGATACAAGCAAAAGCATAAAAATTAGCAGTGACGATAAGAGGTAATATGTTTAAAATGAAAACAAAAATCATGCGATAAAACAGCAGAAAATTAACAATACAGATGCATGTAGTAATTAGAATGTGAAAGAGGGGGAGTCCATGACCACTCACCCACCCTTGAGCTCTGCGCGACCAGTACAGTACTTTTGGGAAGCTTTCTATTAGGACAAGAATAGACACAAAGAATGAAGACATATATTGCAATCAATTCTGTCAAATAATATATATTCTATCAACAGATATTACATAAACATCTTACCGATATGTGGAATCTGCAATATGCTCCTTGACGCCTGAAGACGGCATATAACAATCAACTCTTAGAACAGATTGATGTGGGTCAAAAAATGGCTCTTCGAGAAAAAAAATGCAAATGAAATGGGAAAAATAACTAGAAAAGAAACATTCTGAAAATGACAACGTTATATTGCTACCTATAAAAGCAACTGATAATACTTTAGTGCACCAAATCAAGAGCAACTAAATATGTTCTAAAAGTCCTTAGAACATTTAATAAGTTATTTTTCCTTCTTGAAGGGTGAATAAATTACTTGTTTATGGCCATGGTACAAGGCATCCCATCTTTCCTTTTGCCTCTACATACGCCGTAATCTGCAGAAGTGCCCATCTTTAGCATTTGGCCAGCCGAATACACACTCAAAGAAAACCTGTTGCCCTAAACAAAAAAGATATAGATTTGAACAACATGAGCAATCACTTTATAAAGGTAAATAAGGGCAATATACTGCCTACCCCAGTATCCCTGCGGACTGTGGAATTAAAAAGCGCAAACACTGCCCCTACACCTTCATTGCAATACAGTGTGTACGAATCGCCGAACAAGAAGACGGAGACATCTGATTCATCCAAACTGCCCATTTTCCAAATTGCGTAGCTTTTCCCGGCTGAACTAACTCTAGGAGATCCCTTGTCAAGCAATACTCCTACTGTAGCCCAACAACCGGAAAGCCTATCGCCCGAGAGCGAATTCCTCCGGAAATTAAGATCACCAAAATATTTAGAACTAGCCATTGTACATTACCTAAGCCATTTAGATAAAGAGGGAAAAAGTAAAATTTGGAGATTATAATACCTGATTGCATTGAGTCGGACGAATCGGATGTCGGAGAAGCGATTATTGATCTCCATTGGAGAAATTAGCTGATTCCTACCAAAACAAAAGAGAGAGAATTGATACATGAAACAGATAAAACAACAAATTAGACAATAGAGAACAAATCAAATCACCTGATCCGAAGCCCCGAAAACTTCTCGATCGCCACTTCATCGACCTTCCTCTGCTTCCTTTTTCTGGATGCACCAACAGCTGCAGCAGCGGCAGTGGCAGCGGCGGCGGCAGAGGCGGGAGTGGGGTCGGTGCCGAGGTAATCTTTGACGGCGTCGCGAAAGATCGACATGTCGGAGGGCCGAGACCTCGTCGGCGGCGCATCGTCTACGTTGGGGCAAAGCCACGAACTAGGGTTTTGAGAAATGGATTTGGGAACGATGAGATTGGGGCGAAGAGGGGAGACGTACCTGGTTGAAGAAGAGGAGGATGAGGAGAGTGAGATGAGGGGGATCCGGGTGGGGTCTCCAAAACCCTATCGTCCCTGAGGGAGAGGAGGAGGTCGAGGTCACCTTCGTCGTCCTCGGCCATGGCGGAGAGAGAGAGAGAGAGAGAGGAGAGAGAGAGAGAGAGGCGAGGGTTTTAAGGGCAGAGGAGAAGAGGAAGAAGAGAAGTGCGTAGACCGGGTGCAGGGATGCGGTGTTTGGAGTAAACCTGGTGTATTTTTACATTTGACAACCTGACAATAACAACCGTCCATCCTACTCTTATGTTAATCTAAACTGTCCATTGAGTTACAGTTTTTTTGGGTTTTAAATTGGTAAAAACGTATAGAAACCTCCTCAACTATAGGCTATTAACAAAAATAGCCTTCTCAACTTTTTTATTTTTATTTTTATTTATTTATTTATTTATTTTTTATGATTGAGACTGGTTAACTTTTGGATTTTTTTAATTAAGTAATTTTAGACAAAAAAAAAATTACATTAATTTATGGAATATTTCAAAAAATAATAATAAATTTAATAGTTTTTAGTAAATAAAACTTGATCTAGGTAATAACTAACAGAGTTATTAAATTTGATAAAATTTTAAAAATTATTAATTAAACATAATAATTATTAATAAAAATTAAAAGTTGAGGCGAGTCGTTGAATAAAAAAATAATAATTGTTTTCAGACTTTTTTATTTATCTCGCATAAAAAATTAATATTAAAAATATTTTTTTAACATTTTAATTTTTTTTTAAATATATCTCTAAAATTAAATTTTATTAGTGAATTATTAAGAATAATCATTATCCATATAAAATTACTATTTTATTTAATTTTTGTTATTTATCCTTAAATTAGGGACAAAAGTGGTATTTTATTTTTTTTTAAACTTAATAAAAATTTAACTCATATTTAATTCAATATGACTTAACAGATACCAACAACAACGTAGGTATTTTTGAATAACGAAACATTATACGAATATACCTGTATGAGGGGTTATTTGAAAAAAGAAAAACTATTCTAGATATTTTAAAAATTTTGAGGAGTATATAGATAATTATTCCTTAAAAAAAAAAAAAAAAAAAAAAATGCTCCTTATACACCCCGAGTGAGGGAGCTATTACAGCAGTGATGAGCGGTGTACGATATTCTGATGAACCGGGTGCAGGAACAATATTCTATGTGGAGCGAAGCTTCAATATTTTGGAGGGAACGGGAAACCGCCACAATTTCGAAGTGCTTAGTTGGGCCAAGAAAATACGAAAAAAAGCCCATATCTTCGTAGCTTGTGTAGTATGGATTGGATTTAGATTTGTTTGGGCCTCCATTATTTTGTGTGTAAATATACCGTAAGATCACAAGGTTCACTGGCCGGCCATATTAAGTGGCTGTTTGGTTGTACGTAGTTACAACTACTATATTATCGATAGCAGTAAATATTTTTTGTTATCAAGTTTTCTGTCGTTAGATATATATTTTTTTTATTATTTTCACCGTTTAAATTATATTATTCTACCAACCACCTACAAAATCTTAAAAATTATTATTATCCAAAGCACACATCCTTTTATTTAAGGGACGAAAATATAATAGCACTAATAATTTATTACTATTGATAATATAATATAGTATTATATATATATATATATATATATATATATATATATATATATATATATATATATATATATATATATATATATAGGGTATATATAAGTGTAGGGGTAGGATGTACACCCCTTATGGAGTGTACACCTAGCATTACCCATATATATATATATATATATATATATATATATATATATATATATAACTAGACTATTATACTATCGATAATACTAATTCAATTTATAACAGAAAAACTAGCCAAAATAACTCTCGTTATTTTTTAATCAAAACTTAAAAATTTAAAACATGATAATCCATGTCGGTTTCACATCAATTTCGAAAAATAATAATAATAAAATATTAATTTATCTTTCAAATTTTAATTTTACAAGTATACAAATAAATAGATAGTATAAGGATAATTTTAATATCAACTCTTAATTTGTTTAAAAATTTATTTTAATATATAAGTTTTTAATTTTTAATGAAAAAAAAGGATTTTATTTGCTCCTCCACCGACCGCCACGTGTCGGTCGCCGCCTACCTACCGCGCCCGGTGAAAACCGCTTACCGGAGACCTTGACCTCTGGCCAATGCATTTGTCCTCATAAGAATATCTACGCGGGGAAGATAATCCACCGTTGGTTTTCCCGTGACGTGACGAGAACGGCGGATTCGTCTTCACGCATACTTATGTAGTAACGACCATTATGCATTTATGCGGCGTCTCTCTGTTCCCGCACGTGCGAGAAACCCCTCGACCCACCTCTCACACCTACCCACTCGCGCATCTCTCACCAAAAGCTTAAAACCATGGCGAGCGAAAATGTTCGCCGACGACGAAGGGATCCCCTTTCCCCTCCCTTTGTCGCCACCAAACCCTAACCCTAAACCCTAGTTTCGATCCATGGCGGCCTCCCCTTCTTCCTCCATCCGCTCCTCTCCCAAACTCTCCGCCCCCGCGCCGCTCGTCCTCCTCCGCCGCCGCCGCAGCTCCGTCGACATCCGTTCCGCCTCCGCCAACCCTCTCCGCCTTCAAATCGCCGGCGCCGCGGCGAGAACGAGCCGGATCCGAGCGAGGATCGCCGCGAGCGCCGCGCCGGTAATGGAGGAGGCGGCGGCGGGGAAGGAGTCCGGATCTAGGGTTTCGACCGTCGTCGACGTCGACCTCGGGAACCGGAGCTACCCAATCTACATCGGAACGGGCCTTTTGGACGAACCCGATCTTCTTCAGAGGTACTCTTCGTTCGCCCTGAAGAATTTGATAATAGTTTTGGTCTTCAATTTCATTCAAGTGTGTATACTCTTCGTAGACATGTACACGGAAAGAGGGTTCTGGTGGTAACTAACACTACAATCGCGCCACTCTACCTTGAGAAAGTTACGGAAGCATTGAAACACGGGAATTCGAATGTTTCTGTAGAAAGCGTGATTCTACCAGATGGAGAGAAGTATAAGAACATGGTAAGTGCTTTGGAATTGGAAAGTTGTCTCCTTTACCGCTTGAATCATATTGTTTGGTTGTTATTGAGTTGCTTATGTTCTAATTATTGTCTCTTTTGATCTGTAGGAGACACTGATGAAGGTGTTTGATAAGGCCATTGAGTCTAGGTTGGATCGCCGTTGTACATTCGTGGCTCTTGGCGGTGGAGTGATAGGTGATATGTGTGGCTTTGCCGCGGCCGCCTTTCTTCGTGGTGTTAATTTCATTCAGATACCCACTACTCTGATGGCTCAGGTGATTTTCCTGGCCATTTCTACTGAGTTCCTCTTAGTGTACTCGAGAGTTAACATAACCCCCTATATCCTGTGGTATAGTACTCCAGTGCCACTTAACCCATCTGAGTTGCCATGACCATTGCTCTTGTCATCTTTAAGGACTTAACATTTAGCGCCATTGAAATCGAGCACGTGTCAAGCACACCGTTTACTAAAACATTGTAAATACATATGAAGTGCTAATCATATTTATCCTATTTATTTACAATGTTTATTTGTGCCACGTGATTACTACATCTGCGAAAACATCTTTAGAAAGTAAGCATTTCAGTTTGAACCAGTGGGTTTGACAAAGATATCCGGCTATACCTCAGGCAGTATTGAAGTTTTCGCTTTATTATATTGTTTAACCAGATAGTTATTCATAAATGTAGGTTGATTCATCAGTTGGAGGGAAAACTGGGATAAATCATCCACTAGGAAAGAACTTGATCGGTGCCTTCTACCAACCACAATGTGTGCTAATAGATACTGATACGCTAAATACATTGCCGGACAGGGAATTAGCTTCAGGCATAGCAGAAGTTGTAAAGTATGGGCTCATCCGAGATGCAGCATTCTTTGAGTGGCAAGAAAAGAATATGCAGGCTCTATTAGCAAGGTATTGAAATTCATATTATTTTATGTTCTCTATATGAGCTAATAATGAAGTTGCAGATTGCTTCCAGCTTTAACTTAAATATCTGTTGCTCGGTTTAATTTATTCCCAAGATAATTTTGGTTATGCCTGCTTTAAGAAGCTTTGTTTTAGGAATGAACTCATTTGCTGCAAAATAATTGACAACATCGAATGCAGAGAATATGTAACGGAGACAACTCTGATTTTACACAAAACCCTGGACAATGCCAGTTTTGTACAAGTTGTTTGTATCCCTGCGATGATTAGTATGTTTACTTAATTTTGTCAGTTTATTCAATCCTTGAGTATCAGAAGTAGGGAAATCTCCTCCCCCCCCCCCCTCTTGCAAGAAAAGAAAGGGTTAACCTTTTTATTAATTAGACTTATTCCAGAGATAGAGTCATAGTTACAACTGTCAGTTATATTCATCTTCTTGCCGGTTTTTTATGCGCTTGATGATAACAGGGACCCAAGTGCTTTAGCCTATGCTATCAAGAGATCATGTGAAAACAAGGCTGAAGTTGTTTCCTTAGATGAGAAGGAAAGTGGATTACGGGCAACACTAAACTTGGGTCATACATTTGGTCATGTAAGCATTCAGCTTTTCTAATGTTTAAACTGCAATTACTGTTTTTATATTTTCCTCAAATTTTCAACGATATGCTACTAGGTTTTTATTATTTCATCAATAGATGCATCTTTAAGGATGACTCTTGCCCAAATCTTTTAATGTTCCCTAGTAGGTCCTCAAGTAAAATTTTATCAACAGTCCTATGTTGGTAGTAAACAGGCTTAAGAAGATTCTGAATCTTTTTGGACCTCTTTATGTAGCTATAAAAATACAGTTAGTTATGCCCGAGGAAGTTACAGAAATAGTATGGAGTGACAAATCAATGAAAATTAGTTCTTTAGGTGTCTGCCGTTTCTTCTTCCCTTTCTTTTCATGCTCTCTTTTCTTTTCTTGTTCTTTCTACTTGTTCTTCAATTTCTTTCTGATTCTGGTGGAATTTTTCATTTCCTACTGGAATTCTGTGGTAAATTAGGCAATCCTAGAGATGCAGAATTGCTTTCTTGCACAAAAGTCCACTTTCGTTTGCAAATTTCTCTAGAAAGAAATCTGATTTTGTGCAGTATTTATTCATATCTAAATCCTTTTTCTACTTTGTCCTATCTGGTAAACCAAGGATCTGCCTATCACGCATTAACCAAAAGCCACCCCAGTTTGCTGTGGTTCACTATTTCTTGCTGGGCAGACCTCATCTTGAGAGCAATGCAAGTACATAGAAATTTGCACAGCTAAACTTGATGGTGAGCAGAGAAAGCCTTAGTTTTGCTTCCAACTCTTTGTGAATAGTGTATTCAAGTTACAGCGTCTTATCAAATGTACTTGCATTATCTGAAAAGGTAAGACCAATCAAGCTTACTCTCATATGTAGTAGAACTTGTCTCGTCCAACTTGTCTACCTAGTAGAGTTTTTCTCATCCAACTTGTATATCTTGCTCTTTATTACAATTTTATGGTTAATATCTTCTCACCTTAGTTGGTTGTTTAGTTTTCATTATAACTGGCCCCTTGCTAGTATGCCTGCTAATTCATTTCTCATTATTCAGGCTATAGAAACAGGTGTTGGCTATGGACAGTGGTTCCATGGAGAGGCCGTAGCAGCTGGAATGGTGATACATTGAGAACTCTCTCTCTCTCTCTCTCTCTCTCTCTCTCTCTCTCTCTCTCTTCTCTCTCTCTCTCCACCTTGCCCTTATCAATAATTATAATACTTCCGTATAATAGGTGATGGCTGCTGACATGTCACGCCGTCTAGGTTGGATTGACGATACTATTATGAATCGGACCCTCAACATCTTGCAGCATGCCAAGCTCCCCACTGTACCACCCGAGACAATGACAGTGGAGAAGTTCAAGAATACTATGGCAGTAAGTGCTGGGAAATATTAGATTTTAGATATCTATCTGTGCAAAGTATTCTACTTACACATACCCCTGTAAGATTCGAGCTTCATATATACCTCTTGAAGGAGTATATTCTTATAAGAATACCAAGAGTTTTCTGGAGAGGGGCACTTTTATCCGTACAATGGTATCGGTAAAATTCAGTGGCAAACGGAAAAAGCTCTGTACTTGTGGGAAAGCTGGATGAGAATCTTAGTCTTAAAAGCAGCAGTTCCAATTTAGAGCTTTTGCTTTTGTTAAATTGTCGTGCTTCTCCTAATATCACTCCTTCAACAACATTTTGTCGAGTAGCACAACATCCTAGAGAAGGGAGAAACTGACAAAAGTATCTGAAAAACAAAGTACCCATTGGTTACTCTCTGTACTCTTTGAGTGATTTATTGTTTGTCTTTAAACTCGAGTTTATGTCAATGTAGGTTGATAAGAAGGTGGCCGATGGATTGCTACGGCTCATCCTACTTAAAGGCCCCTTGGGTAGTTGCGTCTTTACCGGTGACTACGACAGAAAAGCCCTCGACGAAACTCTTCAAGCCTTCTGCAAGAACTGATCCATGAATTGTTTGCGTCAACTCTCGCTGTACCAAGGATAGCATGATCTTCTCTTATTAAGATTCAGATAAATGAAGAAACAAAGCAGTAAGTTAAAAGATAATTGTTCTATTGGAGAGGCTTAAAAACGCGAGGAATTAATGTATGTTGTAATGTGTTTATTGGTCTAGGGACACAGGTAGATCTGTTGTTAAATTTACATTGCATTATTTGAAATAAATTTCTGCTTTTGTTTGTTGCCATGTATTTAGTGCCAGTTCATGTTGTTCTTGGTACCTCTCTTGTTTCGATTGGTGTTAGCCAAAAAATTCATTAATTGAGAGACCCAAGTCCCTCATTGGATCCTTTGCCTTTTTATTTTTATTTAATTTAAATTTAATCTAATTTAATTTTACCAGGCATTCACCCACCCAATTTAGGATTTGAAGAACGTGGCCCAGAGCTTAGGCAATTTGGGATTAGAAGAACATGGCTCATGTCACTGCATTTCGACAACATTTTAACCACTCTAGCCGTAGATTCTGTTTCATCTCAAGACGTAGACTCATGATCTCTTTTTTTAAGTCGACTAAAATTTCGATCGCATTCTCCTTAAGTCGGGTTATTTAATCATCTAGTATTTTTTCATCTGCACTAAAAGTTCGTTTGGTTTTATACTTTTGTAATTGCACTGCAGTTTTAAATGCATTTATTCTCGATTCTTATATTTTGTTTGCTGCACTAACAACTCCACAATAAAATTCAAATGCTGTAATTAAAATTAAATACAAATTGCCTCTAGTTGTAACTACAACTGTTGGTGAGGAATAGGAACACACACTAATTATCAATAATAAGTAAATAAATAGTTAAATAAATAAATAAATAAATAATATATATTTATTTTTATATAAATAAATAAAAATATTTGTAAATAAATAAATGCTAATAAAAAATCTTAAGAAATGCAAGCTTTGTGTAAAATAATTAATTTTTTTTAAAATTAATTTTATTCAAAATATAAAAAATAGTTTTATTCCTAAATTTTTATAATTGTGTATGTTAATTTAATAAATTTTAATTAATTATAATGATTAAATTTGATAAAAAAAGAGAAAATTATAATAAATTTTTAATTTTGATTTATATATTAAAATTAAATAGATTGGAAATTTTAAATTGTGCCGATTGATAAATTAAAAATTTATTAAAAAATATAAAAAATATTTCATATATTCACTTGTTTATTTATCGACAATAAATTTAAATAATTAATAAAATTATATAATTATAGTTGGTTCATCGATCCTTTTAAAAAAACATGTGATTTTTTTTTCATACAATCATATATAAATATAGAATTTTATAATATTAATTATTATTTATAAATATATAAATTTATAATATATAAAATTATATATAAATATAAAGTTTTTTTAATAAGAATTAAAAGATTGTACGATTATTTTATATTTTGGGAAGATAATCTAACATCTTTTTAAAAAGTTATAAAATTTATAAATAAAATTTTCAACTTCAGCCTACTAAATAAAAGAAATGTAATTACAACAATTATAATTATATAGAATCAAATAGAATGTGTGTACTTATGACTGCATCATTTGTAACTGTAACTATTTTCAACTAAATTGTTTTTACAACTACACCTAACTAAACAACTCCTAAAAGTAGACTCATATGCTATCGTTGAAACATACACAATTAGTAAATCATGTGTCATAGCAAAAAGCACATGATATATACTTTCATATGTCTTCCACTAGGCTAAAATATCTAATTTATCTAATTCATTTTTATTGAAAAGATTTGAAAAATTAATTTGTAAGTAAAACTAAAGTTTGTTAAAAGAAATTGTATTAAAATAAGTTTATTTTTATTTTCTCATCAAAGATAAAATCTATTGCTTTGTAATTATGAAGAACACAATCGCTTGCTATCCGAAGCAGCTGCATAAATATTTAATATGAAGAATTATTTACTTTATGAAAAGTATTTTCTACACTTGAATAGTTTGTTAAATGAATTTTTACAAATTCATTATATCTTGTAAGACCAATTTTTACTCCATTTAATTTAATTTTAAAATTCATTACAAAAGCCAAAAAAAAGTACAATAAATTTTTTTTTCTAAAACAAAAAATTCCTATATTTTTTAAATTTGAATTAAAAAAAAAACAATTTGAACTAAAACAAAAAAAATTCCTATATTTAGGTTTGGTCGACTCAAAAAATAGTTGCAAAAAAAGGCATAAAAATTTGTCAAATATCTCATTTCTCATTAGTTATATGATGCATTCTCTGCAAAAAAATAGATAAAATATTTTTATACTCATAATAATATTGTAATATATTATATTTAAAATTCTATCGGTATTGAATATTAAAAATAATATTTTCATACTTTTGACCCAATTGTTTATTTAAACTTTTAAAATCTTATTTTCTTAGACCGTATAAATATAATGCAATCTTTTAATTTTTTTATTTGTGAAGTAATTATTTTTAAACCTATGAATACACATAAATTTATAATATGACATGCATATTTGTTATAAAATAATTTTTCATCTAAAATGGAATGCAAATTATTTTTTAAATTTTGAACTGTCGTTCTATTATTGATAGCATTATCAAAACTAATTTATTTTTTTTTTGAGTTAATTTTATAAATTTGTAAAATATTTTCAATCGCTTAAGCAATATGAATACTAGTGTGTGGAGACTCAAGTTCTTGAATACCAATAATTCATTTTTATAATATCTAGCTAGAAACAATCCAATGTGAAGTAACACATGTAATGTCACGCCCCGGGGTCGAAACTGCGATCCGGGTCCGCCAACAGATCCGCCGTCCATACAGAAAACCCCGTATAGACGAAGCGATTAACCTGCAAAAGATACTACAACTACAATATAGATATTAGAGCTGAAAAGTAAACTGCTGTAAAACTAAAAATCCAATCACTGTACAACTGAAAATAAGGAAAAAAAACACTATCCATCTCCCAAAATAATCATCAATACATCATCTTCTGATACAATATCTAAGAACCCAAACGGGAAGGTAAACTAAAATAATAATACATCAGTGTACATGCTCACAGTACTAGTCAGATCCTCACCATACAACAGTCTCTCAAAATAAAGAAAACTCTCAAAAGAGTAAAATATACTAATCTAACAGACTGTACTATAAATTTTCAATAAGGGGGTACAACTACTCTCCAAAGACAGGTAGGGATCTACCTCGCGACTCCCTTGCCTCGATCAGAAGAAGCAGCAACAGTAGGGGTAGGAACTGGCGAAGATGCCTCTGCAAAACTGTTACCGACAAAGGGTGTGAGAACTACACCGTCACGTAGTTCTTAGTGGGTACCGCCACCAAGCCCGACGGTCTGCCCATTAAGTCTACTAGAGGCATAAAATAACAAATGCAGTACTAAAAAGGAAAGGCTGGAAATAACTCTACAGCTACCATGCCTCTATATAAATGCTCAAGGGGTGATACAGATGAAACATGATGCACCTACTATCTCTTGATAAAATAATCACCCAATCTACACTGACTGCCACATAGGATCCAGTCAAACCTGCGCCCACCTACTGCCATTACATCCATAGAGGACTGGACTTACGTAGGGCGTCCGTGACTGCCTAAAAAAGGCCCAGCCAGAGGGACAGTGTCGACAAGTCGCGATAGCAAGTAACAGGCCCAGCTCCGGAGCGGCACTCGAGGGGCGCAACCCCACCGAGGAAAGTATCCGCGCATCTCTGTCGAGCTTAATGTGGCTCATGCAAGCTATAATCCAAATCCACGATCAACAAGATCGACAGTAACCAACATCACATCACTCACTCACTGGCTGGAAATCCTCGACAGCCGGGACCCACCGTCAACTCAGACGGCTCCCAAGACTAGTACTGATATAAACACAGCTACCAGACTCCACTCGCCCCCCAGGCACGAGTGTAACATGCATCCCACAACAACCTGACCACTCGGCCCACTACCTGGGCGAGGAACACTCTAAGTCCAGATGAAAAGAATAAATGTGTGGGAGTGTCTAAAGCATAAATAAACTAACCCAAGTTGGAGTTTTCTATTAGTCTGGTTGAACATGCATCATATGACAGGGTGGTGCTAGGTCAAGTTCCAATAATAACATTTAATTTAACTGAATGTAAATGGGAAACATGATCCAACGTGATCTCAATCATCAAGTAGGAAATATCATCTATCACTAACATGCTCCCTAACACATCTCACAAACATGCATGCTCACTATCACATAAAATTAGAGAACTGTCGACCGGTTTTGGAGACGAAGCAACCCACCTGAAAGTGCATGTCGATCCAAGGTCCAAATGGGCTGAAACTGAACGGGGATAATTCTCAGATTCCCACGATTCCAACGAGCCCAAAAACACCTGAAAACTCCTCCTGCGAGATGATCTCCAAAAATTCCAATAAAAATATGCTCGCGATTCTCACAAAGCGTAGATGTGCCGAAATCTGATAACCAAGCGCGGAGATAAAAATTGAACAAGCTCCGTTGTCCAGGAAAACCAGCAGCAAGAAAATGGGTTCAAAGATGCTTCGAATACCCCAATAAAAGTCCAAAACTGAGAGGAGCGGAAAACACGAAAAACGAAGATCTACCTCTCGTAGAACCGATGCTGCGAAAATCGGCCAAAAACTCCCTCCCGTCAGACCTGGGGAGCTCGCGGAAGAGTGTTGACGATAAAAGCTCGGTATCAAAGGCGCGTCGAAGCTCGCGATGTCGAGAAGAACGCAGATGGCACGACTCCCAAAAATCTCCAAAATCCCAAATATCGAAGAAAACTCGAAAACGACGCTCCCTGAAGAAGATGGGCTCAGAAAACTCGGGAAAGAAGCCCAAAAACGAAGCCCAAATGGGCTATTTATAGCCCAAGCCCACCAAAAGAGGGGATCCGGATTCGGGCGCCCGA
The DNA here is from genome assembly GCA_029204045.2 of Tillandsia leiboldiana. Lineage (NCBI taxonomy): Eukaryota > Viridiplantae > Streptophyta > Magnoliopsida > Poales > Bromeliaceae > Tillandsia > Tillandsia leiboldiana. The sequence goes on from CM055071.1 coordinate 3,794,197, forward strand.
ATCCAGCCCCGACCCGTCACTGTGCGCGCCCGAAATCTCGCGGGCGCGCCACGTGGCCCGCTCCGCGCCCCGTGCGCCCCACGCGCCCCGCGCATGCGTGCCCGCCAATCACGGCGCGCCGCGTGGCAGCGCGGTCCACGGCAGGAAGCATGCCCCGCGGTTCACGGCGGGCCAGCCAGGTCGCTGCGCCCGCCAAATGGGCGGGCGACACGTGGCTTGGTGCGGTCCACCGTGCGCCGCGCCCGGCGCGGAACGCGCGTTGTCGCATGTGCGTTGACTGGCCAATGCGCGCGGGCCACGTGGCCATCCGCCGCGTTCGCTGGTCCCGGTGCACGCCAAGTGGGCCGTGGACCGACCCACTCGAAAAATCGGCGGTTAGGCATGTTTTGTCCGAAAATAGCTGATTTTCAACGTTTTCGCGCGCTGAGTCCGTTTTTGATATCCATTTGACGCACAACGAGCTTGATACACCGATAATAATTGTTTTCTCACCGCCAACCATCCAGACAGGTCGTATGAAAAAACCCGGACACCACATGTAATATTAAGTTCATTTCAATATGTCCAAATATCGTAAGTAAGTTAAAGTTTTTAATTCAATTTTTTAAAAATATAAATTAAATTTTGTCTATATTAAAAAAATACTTTTATTGAGTTTTTACGACTAGTATTTCAAAAATAAAATTATGTGAGATTTAAAGCTATTTTTACATAATATTCAAAATATGAACATTTGGCGAATGTATATGGTTGCGCAGTTTTTACATAAAGTAAATTTTTATTATTACGTTTATGAGAATATTAAAATATAATAATTCTACTATAAATAAAAATAAGTTGCGATTGTTTTACCTTTTTACCTTCTTTTCCAAGATATATCTAAATATGTCAATTAAAATAATCTATTCCACCGAAACTATTACGAGAATAATAAGCCTCGCATATTGTATAAACAGTTTGCAAAACTTATTCTTCGACTTCTTCCTTCCGTATTTTGCTTGTTTTCGTTTAGATATTTTTTTAGAGTTTCCGTATAAATTTTGTTGAGGTTGTAAGTTGTCACCATCTTCCACCGACTGTAGTTATTAATTGAGTTTTTAATTGGTTACTAACATAATATTTAGAAATATATCAGCATAAGACAAATTTATATTAGAAAATTTATCTGACATTGTTATAAAAAATAAACAAAAAAGATCACTAAAAAATAATTAAATAAATAATATTTGAAAAAAGTTAAAAAAATTTAAACTTTAAGAGATTAAATATTGTTTTTGAGGTTGAGACTTTGTATGGATAAATTGTAGAGAGATTTTGTAAAAAAAAATTAAAAAAATTACAAAATAAATTTGAGAGAAATAAAATTTTAAATAGAAAGTTTGAGAATAGAAAGAATATAGATGTAAAAAAAAAATTAAATTTGAGTACCAAATTTGTAATTTATATTCTATATTTCCTTCTACTCTCAAATTAAATGATACCTAATTGTAAAAAAACTAAATTTGGTAGAATCCCCCTTTGGGTTCTCAAATTAACCCAAAAAATTTAAATTTGGTACAATTTGAGTACCAAAATTTGTAATTTACCTTTACAATACATTAGTGGATGCAACACAAAACAATTTAAAACTAAGGGAAACTTAAAATTGATTCCGACGACGTATATTAGTCTAATAAACATCGATTTCATAGAAAATTTGACATCAATTTACAGCAAGCCACAGTTTGAACATTTATTCTTTAATTTATTTGATTTGAATAATTAAGTAGCACTTTAAAACATTTAAATATGGTAAGTCAATTTTCGCAATTATAAATTTATTAAAGTAATTAATTTAAATTAAGCTAAAAATATATATCATTGACAAACTAAAAGATTTGTTAGCTAGTAAAGTTAAAAATTTAAATAATTAAATAGCTAATTCAAAATAATTTATAATTAAAGTAAATTGATATATTTATATCACTATTTTACTATAAATTTTTTCAAATATTGTGGTGATACAACAATTGATGCTCAGACAAGCTCGAAGTATTCACTCTTCATATCACAACTAAAACTGAGTTTTAGTTTAAGTAAAAAAGAAAACTCTCTCTCTTCCTCTACCTCTACGTAGGCATGCATGGTGTGCATTGTAAGATACAACCTAAAATCAAGGCACTGCCAATTTTCTCTTAGCTTTTATTCTGTAAAAGCTTTAAAATTTGCACAGAATAAAATCCAGCAGAATAAAAAAAAACGTATGTCTAAAAAGGACGCATCATGTTACTGACAAATATATAAAAGAGCTGCAAGGAAAGAAAGATTTCTGCAATTAAATCCGAAGGAGGCGGCGGAGTCCGTCGGTAGCACAGACATCCACATGGCCGCTGTTTCCGTCTGTTGTCATCACCGCTGTTGTCGCTGTCGTCGTCGCCGTCGCTGTCGCTGCCTTTCCCCTCGGAATCGAAAACTTCGGCATCGGGACGCTACTCGGCGGCGGCGACACCGAGCACACCAACGACGACGCCACCACCTCCATTCTCTTCAACTTATCAACAACAAGTGGCTCATTATTTGGCTCCTTACTACAACTGCTACTGTTTTTCGCACCAGCCGCCGCCGCCGCCGCCGTCGTCGGCCGCGGTTTTTTGTAGCGCCGGCGTTGTGAAAGAGCGCTTCTGGTGCCAGCACTGGGGAAGGGGAGAGGGAGAGGGAGAGGGAGGGGGAGGAGAGGAGGTTGATGAACAAGAGAGGACGTAAAATTTGCGTTTAAAGAGGGATTATTATTTCGACCCAAAAACGAAGGTCGAGTTGCGTTGAAGGATTTTGAAATGAGTAATCCTCCATCTACGGATCCAAATCTAGTCCTTGCATAAGAAGAAGATCTATCGATCACTACACTCTCCATTAATTATTATTACTCTGCTGATTAATAATCTCTTCAAAAAAAAAAAAATGAAACTGTGCGTGGGATTTGGTTACAGTGTTGTGGGAGAAACACGTACGCTTGTGGGGGGAGGTTCGGTGAAGGGGTGGTGCCTTTTTATAGAGCGACAAGTCCAACGGCTACTTTTTATTTATTTATTATTATTATTTTATTTTTTAATAATAAAGTAAGTAAACTATTTCTTTCTTTTTTTTTGGGGTGTCATTGTATTGAAAACTCTCGGCAATTTGAAATGGCCACTCAATTTTATTTTATTTTAGTTTGAGGTAAATTTTCGAGTGAATTAGAGCTTAAATATAAGTAGTTTAAATTTTTTTAATTCTAGTATTTGTTTAATAAAAAATAAATAACTTAAAAGTTAAAAATGTTAAAGATAAATTAATATTTTATTATTTATTTAAATTTTAAATTGATGTAAATTATAATATTTCAAAAAGAGTTTAATATGATAAATCACCGAAAAGCGAGCACCAATTTAAAATATTACAGAGAAAAAACCTCAAATGTTTGATTTTCTAAAAAATAGTAAAAAAAATAAAATATTTAATTTTAATTTTCTAAATCTTAAGAAAAATTACTATTTTCGTTTTTTAAATTCTTTATCCAAAAAATGAAAACCATTTTCGAAAAAAAAGAAGAAATTTTCGTGCCTTATTACCAAAACTGTTAATTTAAAAAATAGAATAAAATAAAATTGAGGGGTTATTTTAAGAAGGAACATAGTAGAGGGTGGTAAATCTCCACACATTTCAATTATCAATTTTTAATTTTTAATTATTATTTTTAATTTTGGGAGTTTTGTGGCGGTGTTTTATTTCACACCGACAAACACCGCAGCTCGAAGGGGAGGGCCGACTGCAACGCCCGCGACACGCACGGAGAGGTGGGCGGCAACCGCCCATTCGATTCCCACCGTTGGATCGAGATTTCTGAACTAGCCGTTGGATCCGTATCCGCCGTCCGATCGCCAGATGAGGCGCATGCGAAGGCACGTGGAAAGCCTCCACGTCCGAACTTTTTTACTGGTCCTAAGCTGTCACACTCCCAATAGAAAATTGTTTAAAATATGTATACATATGATGTGATATTTATATTTAAAAAAGGTTAAATTATAGAAAATTTTTCTGTAATATTTTATTTTTTTATTTTTAGAGAGAATGAATTTTAGCTTATTTTCCGTCATTTTTGAAGGGTATTTTAGGTATATCAAATAATATTTTTTAAAAAATTGACGGTTCACTCACGGAATGGTGACGGCGGGAGTAAATGCATATTTCGATAATTACGAGGGGGCAGAATGTAGACTTTTAAAAAACAGGAGGGCAAAGTGAAAAAGCGAGATATTACATGGAGATTTTTTGTAATTTAGCCTTTAAAAAATTAGCTAAATTATATAAAATTTTCTGTAAATACTCCGATTTTTTTTCCTTTTTTTTTTTTCTTACTTTCAAAAAACTATATTTTAACTCTTAAAAATTTAAGTTGATACATTTGATCCTCTCCGTCAGTGTTCCGTCAATATTCCGTCAATTTTTTATAATTTATACCAAAAATATCCACAGAAATATATTAAAAATTAATTTTTTTTAGAGCAAGTAAGGACAATATGATTATTTCACTCTTTTTATTAATACTGTAATTCCTGAAAATATTTTTTAATATTTTAAAAAGATAAAATATTGATTTTTAATATTTCATAAAAAAAAAAAAAAGATATTTATAAGATTCCGTCAATTTTTTATAATTTATAACGAAAATATCCACAGAAATATATTAAAATTTATTTTTTTTAGAGCAAGTAAGGATAATATGATCATTTCACTCTTTTTATTAATACTGTAATTTCTGAAAATATTTTTTAATATTTTAAAAGAATAAAATATAGATTTTTAATATTTCAGAAAGAAAAGTAAAAAAAAGATATTTATAAATTTTTTTTTATATTTTAGTCTTTTCATGAGTAATATTAAATATTAAATATATAAAATATTATTTTCTAAATAAATACATGATTTCAAAATAGGAGATTCTGAATTCGAATCCCGTCAGACTCTTAGCAAATTCAGAAAATATAAAATATATAAAATACCATTATCTAGCAGACACGTTAAGCTTTTAGAATATAATGATTATTTCATATAATTTTACAAATAGTTCTCCAATGATATTTTTAAAATACAATAATTATTTCATATAATTTCACGAATAGTTCTCCAATAATATTTTACTAGAAAGTCTGCACCTAATAAATTGTTGCCGACCATCTAATAAATTGTCACGTGCTAATTTTAATTTCATGTAATAAATTATTAAATATTTTTTAATATTAAAATTTAATGTTGTTTTTTAAGTTTTAGAGAAAAGAAAGATGAAAGTTTTTTCCATATTCAACTAATCATATTTGGCTCCCACAATTCACCTATTTTATTATATATTTTTTTAAAAAAAACCTTATTATATTTTTCTTCCAGATAGAAGAGTTTAATTGGTTGGAGCATGGCAGATGTTTTGTTATGCATGTTTTTTTATTTTTATTTTGCTAGATTATTCTTTTATCCTCTAATTATTATAATTTTAATTTATTTTTTTAATTATTATAATTAAATTTTATTGTGTAATTTATTTATTTATTTATTGAGGGAAAGGTAGCATGTAGGGATGCCGATGGATACCGACCTCAGAAATTTTATCTGAACCCAAATCTGAATATGTCGTATTTATTTGATACTAAACAGATATGATGTTTAGGGGTGGAAACATGGCGAGATAGAGTGAGTTTATCTCAACTCCAATTTAGCTTGAAATTAATTACGAGTCTAAATTTAGGCTCAAGCTCGGTTTGAAATTAATTCGAGTTGAGCTCAAGCGAGTCTAATTTTGAGTCGAGCATACTCGAGCCCTAAACAAGCCGCTTAAAATTCTCAATATCATGTAATTTATAGTTTAATTTTCATAAAATATTATCTAGAATTTAAAACAAAAATATGTCTAGCTAATAGTTCAAAAAAATAAAATAAATGTATAAAATATAGTATTATAATATTAAAAAAAAATTATGAGTTTATATATGTAACATTATAACGAATGTCCATTTCAATGAAGAAAAAGGTGCGAGAGTAATTAGAAATTTAGAGCTACTGTTTGGGGTGAGAGAGAAAGATATTTGAAATTTAGGGCACGTGAAACTGTAATTATGTGAAAGAAAGAAAGAGGGAGAGAGTTATTAGGATAGAGTTTTGCTGATTTGGTCTTGTGGGCCTGTAGTATACTGAATCTTATCAAATTGCGAAGTTCTAGGGTGTGAAAGGTTGAATAATACCCTTCATATGTTTTGGTAAGCTTCCGGAAGGTTCTACAAGATTTTCGGAGAGTTTGAGGGCGAATCAGAAATTTTTGAAAAAAATCTGAAAATTAAGGTTTTGGCTTCGGGGTCCTAACCGTGGAGAGAAAGTCCGGACTGTCCGCGTGAATTTGGGATCCCACCTTCGGGGTCCGGATCGTTTCGGAGAGAAAGTCCAGACCATTTTGGTCTAGACAGCCCAGTAAGAAATGTAATTTTATTTCTTGCGGGGGCTTTGGAGATTTTGTTACAATAGGGTTTTAACCCTCTTCTTCCTCTTCTCTCCTTTCATTTGGAGAGTGCAAGAGAGTGTTAAAGAGAGAGAGAGGGGGAGAGCACTTCTTGGATTTTCTTCTCCAACTCATCTCTCTACTTGGCTTCTCTTCTTTCTTCTCCTTTCCACTATTGGAGCTTGCTACAAGAGCTTGGAGGAAAGCAAGAGCTTAAAGAAAAAGAAAGTTTGGAGCCCTAATTCCCATCATTTGCACTTTCAAGATGGGATTTGAACTAAAAAGATATTAGGAATATTTCTTTTTCTTTTCTCTTGGGATTTTTTGTGAGAAAACCTAGTTTTTGAAAAACTGGGGTTTATTTTGGGCCTTTTTGGTTTCTAGCTTTTGGGGTGAAATTGATGGGTGTAGAACACTTTTATAGGTTGGTTTTGAAATTTTTCTTGTTTGGATTTCAAGATCTAGCAAGAATTCTCAACCTAAGATATTTTCCACATATTTTTCTTATGATTTTAAGAAATTTCGTGATTAGGATTTTAATTTGCGATCTTTTGACCCTCTGGAAACTTCTTTTAGGGCATCAGAGAAAGTGTGGACAACTTAGTTGGGATCCTCCACAAGGGTTTGGCCACTATGCAGTGGGTTTGACCTCACCGAAATGGGTGAACTCCTCCTACGTCTCCTATAAACTTTTAGGGCAGCATTGTTATATTAAACTTGTATAATTTGATTTATCATGATTTATAATTATACATTTGAACCCTTTCATGTATAGAAAATTTCATACTCTATATAGTAGAGGTAGACATTGTATGTGTATGGACGCTTTGAGAGGGATTTGAATAGGAATTATCGTGAACTTAAGCTTTTGGATATGAATAGAGAACATTTATACATGTATTAGAATAATTGGAATATATTATGCATATGATCATATACAAATGGACATTATAGCATTAGTGTCATCTAGTGTAGTGAGATACAAGTAGAAAATTTCTAGACTTGTACAATCAAGATGAAATAGTGAGATTTCATGTTTGAGACATGAGGACAACTTGTAAATGTTTTACTCTTTCATTATGCAAGATAATGCTAATATTGTATATGAAACACTGACACTATGATACCATACTCCGACCTAAAGGTCGATGATACTATTCCGTGTTTTAGACACGATAATCGCTACTTCGTGTTTTAGACACGATGATCGAGACTTGCTTGCTTGCCGTTTGTGCTCATTCGCACATGCTTGGTAGGGTCGCTCCCTCCAAGTCGGCACTCCGGAGTTGGCCATTTGTGACATCATGATTGCTGTGCGGGATTGGGTGCCAATTGGGATGTCGTTGGATAGGCATAGCTCCGTTGGGGGGTGTCACCACGGGACCATGAGGCGTGGCTCAAGCTTAGACTCAAAGAAAGTTTTCAAAAGAGAATGATTAAAGTTAACTAAACTTGACATTGAACATCACATAGATGATCATGAGATGATCAGGATAGTTGGACATATATGATAGTAAACTTGACATTGGACATCACATAAATAATACACTCATAGTAGTTGGACATTATGATAGTATGATAGATTCATATCATTATTACCTTGTATTTGAGCATGGAGGCATGATAGTGGTAGAGTACTTTACTTTACTTTAGTTGTTTATTATTTGCATTTCATTTCAGCAGTTACTTTCTTATGCCTAGTTGATTTGGTGGTGTATTTCGCTTCTCTCGATGGCTTACCCACCGGGAACTATTTACTAATAGTTCTCACCCGCATTTGGGTTGTTGTTTTTTAGAGCCATCCGCAGCAGGAGGGGCTCGGGATCGTGGCAAGGGGTTGTCTAGCTTGTCCCCGTCGCGCCACTCGAGGTGGTCACAGGGCACCTTTTCTTTTATTTTGTTATAGAGATCACCCTTATATTTTGATAGGTTGTATTTGAGAGGACTACAGTTGTATTTTGGTTGTATCATCATGTATGTTAGTAGTCATTTACTTCTTTTTTATGCATAACTTAATTGCACTTGTGCTCTGATTACTATTAGGATGCGTATATTGTTTTCTTTCCATCTTGTTGTTGTAGACGACTTGTGTGTACCGAAGGGTATCTTGTGCGCACAGCAGGTCTGTGCACGTGCCGGGTAGGCTTCCGCTGGGACCCGGAACGTGACAGGGCCCGTAAATATAGTCCAATAATCTAAAATCTATATACATATAATTAAAATAATATATATATATATATATATATATATATATATTCGAGCCTAATTCAAGTAAGTTCAGTAATACTTAAGCTCTACTTGAAATAAATTTCAAGTTTTTTTTTTTGTTCAAACTCGACTTATTTAATTTCGAGTCGAACTCAAGCGAGTTGACTACCGAGTTGAACGCGAATTGAACACAAGCCGGCTCGCTCATTTGCCGGCCCTAATGATGTTGGATACACCATCAAACAAAAGCCCAACGTATTTGAATTTGCGTTTAGATTTTGCTAGTACGCAATTCGAATTTGAATAAATTTTACATTGTGTAACTTATATGAATATTTGATATTATATTTGAATTTATAGTTTGAAAATTTCAATTTTCATATAATGTGTTTTAAAATATGGTAATGAAAAATAATTGTTCTGGATTTGGACTTTCGAGTTTGGATTTGGGTTTCGGGTTTTTGGTAGGGCTTTGTTTTGAATATGGCTTTTTAAAATCCGTCGAATTAGGATTCAAATTCGGATTTGGGATTTCAGGTTTGGTTTTTGGGTTCGAGTTAGAATTTTTAAAAATTCGCTTTGTTCATTTTTCAAAAGTGAGCCTAGTTGAAAATGTGAAGCAACTAGGTTGAAACTTAGGATATCAAATACTAACCGTCAAGCCTTTTGCTACTTTTTAAGAATGGTCAAACTGATAATCTAATTTAGCTGGTAAAATTTTTGGTTGATGTAATAATAATTATGGCTGATGAAGTGTGCGGTGTCCCAGTTTTTCCGTACGACCTGTCTGGATGGTTGGCGGTGAGAAAACACCTATTATCAGTGTGTCGAGCCCGTTGTGCGTCAAACGAATGCCAAAAACGGACTCAGCGCACGAAAACGTTGAAAATCGGCTATTTTCGAACTTACTGGGCCTATGGGCCGAATTTTTAAGTGGGCCGGTCCACGGCCCACTTGGCGTGCACCGGGACCAGCGAATGCAGCGGTGTGCCACGTGGCGTGCGTGGATTGGTTGGTCAACGCACGCGCCACAGCGCGCGTTCCGCGCCCGGCGCGGCGCACGGTGGACCGCGCGAGGCCACATGTCGCCCGCTCATTGGCGGACGCAGTGACCCGGCTGGCCCGCCGTGAACCGCGGCCCACGATTCCCGCCGTGGACCGCGCTGCCACGCGGTGCGCCGCGATTGGCGGGTGCGCGTGCGCGGGGCGCGCGGGGTGCGGAGTGTGCCACGTGGTGCGCTGTGGGTTATTCGGGCGCGCACAGTATCGACCGGCCCGGATTCGGGCGCCCGAATCCTGCGGCCGAATCCGGATCCTCCTCTAGTGTGGACTTGGGCTATAAATAGCCCATTTGGGCTTCATTTTTGGGTTTTTTTTCTGCGTTTCTGAGCCCATCTTTCGACAGGAGTTCCACCTTCAAGTCTTCTTTGACTTTTGGGATCCCAAAGATTTTTGGGAGTCGTGCTATCTGCGTTCTTCTCGACATCGCGAGCTTCGACGCGCCTTGGATACCGAGTTTTTTTCGTAGATGCTTCTTCCGAGAGCTCCCTAGGGCTGACGGGAGAGAGTTTTTGGCCGATTTTTGCGGCATTTGTTTCACGAGAGGTAGATCTTCGTTTTTCATGTTTTCCGTTCCTCTTAGTTTTGGATTTTTATTGGGGTTTCTGGAACATATTTGAACCCCTTTCTTGCTGGTGATTTTCATGGATAGCGGAGCTTGTCGGATTTTTATCTCCGCGCTCGGTTTTTGGATTTCGACCTGTGAGGACTCAATTGACATCTACGCTTTGCGAGAATCGCAACCATATTTTTATTGGAATTTTTGAAGATCATCTCGTAGGTGATATTTTGGCTTCTTTCGGACTGATCTTTCGGCAGAATTGTGATCGTGGGGATTTTTGCTTACCGTGATGTTTGGACTGTATCTTTGTGCCCAGGAGGAGTTTTCAGGTGTTTTTGGGCTTGTTGGAATCATGAAAATCTGAAGATTATCCCCATTCTGTTTTAGTCCATTTGGACCTTGGATCGACATGCAATTTTAGGTGGGTTGCTTCGTCTCCAAAACCGGTCGACGGTTCTCTAATTCTATATGTGTTAGTGAGCATGCATAATGTGTGCGGTGATAGGAAGCATGTGGTGTGAGATTATGTTTTATGGTGTTGTTATTATGATCATGTTGATTATTGTTTCCTATTTTTGTTAAATTAAATGCTATTATTGGAACTTGACCTAGCACCCTGTCATATGTTGCATGTTCAACCAGACTAGTACGTAGAAAACTCCAACTTGGGCTAGTTTATTTGTGCTTTAGACACCCCCACATATTTATTCTTGCCACCTGGACTTAGAGTTCCTCACTCGGGTAGTGGGCCGAGTGGTCGGGTGGTCGTGGGATGCATGTTACACTCGTGCCTGGGAGCCGAGTGGAGTCTGATAGCTGTGTTTAGATCAGTACTTGTCTTGGGAGCCGTCTGAGTCGACGGTGGGTCTCGGCTGCTGAGGATTTCCAGCCAGTGAGTGAGAGATATGATGTTGGTTACTGTCGATTTTGTGATCGTGGATTTAGACTATAGCCTGCATGAGCCACATTGAGCTCGACAGAAATGCGCGGATACTTTCCTTGGTGGGGTCGCGCCCCTCGAGTGCCGCTCCGGAGCTAAGCCTGTTACTTTGCTATCGCGACTTGTCGACGCAGTCCTTCTGGCTGGGCCCTTTTTGGGCAGTCACGGATGCCCTACGTAAGTCCAGTCCTCCGTGGATGCAATGGCAGTAGGTGGGCGCAGGTTTGACTAGACCCTTTGTGGCAGTCAGTGTAGATTTGGTGATTGCATTATTGAGAGATAGTAGATGCATCATGTTTCATCTGTATCACCCCTTGAGCATTTAGATAGAGGCATAGTAGCTGTAGAGTTATTTCCAGCCTTTCTCTTATAGTAGTGCATTTATTACTTTATGCCTCTAGTAGACTTAGTGGGCAGACCGTCGGGCTTGGTGGCGGTACCCACTGAGAACTACGTGACAGTGTAGTTCTCACACCCATGGTTGGTGATTTTTTCTAGGGACCTCTCATCTAGTTCTCCTCCAGTTCCTGCTGCTCCTGTTGCTGATCCTTTTGACCGAGGTAAGGAAGTCGCCAGCTAGATCCCTACCCGTCTCCAGCGAGAGAGTAGACGTACCACTTTTGGTGATGTGCTAGTACTGTTAGAGATTTTGGGATGTATCTTATACTTTTATTTTGAGAGTTTTATTTTGGAGAGACTTATGTATTGTGAGAACCTAACAAGTACTATTTGGAGTTGTATGTATTTATTTCAGTAGTTTACTTTCTCGCTCTGATATATGTTTAGTGGTTAGTATGATCTTTTGCAGGTTAGTCGCTTCGTCTATACGGGGCTTCCCATATGGGCGGCGGATCTGTTGGCGGGCCCGGGTCGCAGTTTCGATGCCGGGGCGTGACAAAGTGTCAATAATTAAAATTCTACATCAGCACATCAACACCACATTATTATCGAATCAACTGAATTCGCTTGTGAGACTTGGTTGCATTAATTTTAAAAGTTCAAAATAAAAAATATAACAAATTAAAATTGTCACACCCTGCCACCGCCTGATCGGTTAGTTCGGGTATGTGCACAAACCCACCAAACGAGTAAAGTTTTTTCTGTCCATCCAAAACGTCACAACTAGTATTATTCGCGATGTTCCTATTCAGAACCGAATTCATACAAAGATTGTGAAAGGAAACTACAGAAAACATAAATAACTAGTTATTATAAGCATTCGTCTTAAACATACAACACATTTACTAGTTTTCTTTTCTTCTTCCTTTATACAATCCAAAATATTATTATTACATTTTTATTCCTTTACATTATATACCCTAACTACTCGGTGACGTAGGGTACTTCTATCAGAGTCTATCTACTGAACTACACTCTTGCCCCGTGCTATCGCGCCGCTCACGAAAGGATCTATAAAACATAGGGGTGAGAACTAAAGAAGCTCCCAATGGGTTCGGACCCAACCTGGGCGACTCTCCCACTAGATTTAAACAAGACATACGTAAATATAAAAGGAAGGTTGGAAACATCTATACTATACAGATAGAATGAACAGTACAATTATGACTCGACAATATATATCAATTGCTATACTCAATACGACTCATTCATGTCATATATAGCCTAATCACCGCGCTCTTTTAATGTCGAGCATAACTCACACCACGTGGCCCATGGGGGAACTAACGTCATTCTAGGGTCGTCTATTGAGGAGAACACACATCTACCCATAAACGTGACACTTCAGAGCGTGTTGCCTGTGAGGAATGACGTCCACACAAGCCGAACATACTATGTGAGTATAATCTAGCGTCTAACTCATGCACGAGCTTTATACAATACTAATGTAGCTAACACTCTATATATTAGAGATGCCACTCGATCTATATTGTCATCACTAGATTCTATTCAACCCTATATTGTCACCTACTTTTACCATATATTTTACTAAGTTCCACACTAACCATTTAATGCAATACTAAAGTTCTTTTCTTTCGAATAATCCAATTCTCATACATTTCACATTTAGATTTTTGACTCATGTCACCCAATCCAGATTTGAAAGCATGTTGGGAATCACAATCACATGCACAACACTAACCCCTTATGTATCAAATATATATATACTAATACATAGTATAATATAAAAACTTAGATATAGAAGGATATTCGTCCATTTCTGAAAGCACCACCTACCTGAAAATGCCTCCGATTTCTCGTAGACACTTGCAATCGGACCCCCACGACAATTCACTTACCTCGAAGCACTGATGACCGTTACTGTGTCGATTCGGTTCGATTCGCGAAATTGCTAGTCGACGCTCGACGCCTTTCCAATCGAAATTGTATGGGGCTCATCTCTAACCTTTAATTAGAGAATAATTCAATCAATTTGAGTCTAAAATGCCAAACATTTTAAAAACCCTAAATGTGCCCTAGATTCCTTTTTACTTAAAATTAATCCAAAAATTATGGAAAATCTACGATCCAACTAGCGTGAAAGTATCAAGGAAACGCTAGGATATCAATTTTAAAGGGTTTAACAAAATCTGAACTCAAAATCCGAACCCATACCATGATCCCGACGCTCGCCAAGCTCCCACGTGCGCCGAAAGCTCGATTTGAAACTTCCACACGACTCTCGAGGTTGAACTCCACCACGGCGTTGAGATTCAAGAGAAAGAGAGAGACGTGAAGGAGAGGGGAGAGCTCTTTTTCTCTCTCACACACAGTGTGTGCGTGTGTGGGGTTCATAGAGAAAGAAAAAGGAAAGAAAATCACCCTTTAAAAAGGATTCCTACTTTAAAATTACAAAAATACCTCTTTCACTGGGCTCTCAACGCGTGGACGGATCGGCTCGTGCTTCACGGACTGGTCCCCGAACGCTTGTCTGAGGACCCCGCTCACGGTCCGGACCGTGGGACCACGGCCCGATCCCCGAACGCTTATCAGGGACTCCTCGTTGAAGGTTTGAACTTCCATTTCAAGGTCCGATCTTCATGGCCAAAGTCCAGACCCTGTACCCCTCTTAGCCCAAATTTTCTTCGTCGAAATTTTTTAATGTTGCTCATTAAAATTCCAACACTCTTCTAATTATTCAGAAATTCTCATAACCCAACTTGAACTCGTGCACAATCGCGTCTAAACTGTTTCTTACTCAATTGGTCATAGTCCAATATTCACATATTTCGTTTTCACGCCGAATCTGTGCCAAAAATATTCTAACTAGCTCTAAATTTTACAAGAACCATAAAAATAGACATCCAAGCCAGTTTTCACTAGAACTATTTACAGAAATTCAGATCATTATATCAATTTTAGTAAAGTACCACTCATCTCATAGTTTGAGAATCAACAATGTAATTTAGCCATTTATTTTGCCTTTTTACTTTGTTTAGATAGAAACCAAACATGACTAGTCAGAGCGGAACAAAAAATAGATGAAGTTAGAATATTTTGAAAGGTACATTAAGCTATTTACTTTATATTATTTTTCACAATAAAACCATAGGAATCGAATATTGATGCCATTATACATAATTTAAACTATTTGAGCTTTTTAGTAATCAACTTCGATATTTCACAACATAATTTTTCTGGTGATTAAATAGTTTCAAATTCAGCTATTATTGGCTATTCAAAATTATTAATTTTGATGCCATTAAACAAATATTGTCAACAACTTGTGAAATTCAAAATTCGAGAAGTTCAAATATGCTATATCAAGTACATCAATATGAATAGTAAATTCAGATATTTTATAATTAAAAGCCATGATCTTATTTGCTGTTAAAGAATTCTAGGTTAACTCACAAAATTTGGCTATCTACACATACATACAAACATTATTATTTGAAAGTTGTTTATATCAAGAAAACTCTTTGTCACATAGCCACGTTATCAATTAGGATCGATATAAGGAAAATACTATCCAATGGGAATTTGACATATATTTAATTATATAGGTTTGCATATAATATTTAATAATATTATAATATAAAAATAATAGAGATTAAAAAAGACATGTGAGTCGAGACATACAAAATACTATTTTAGAAGTAAAATTATTCATCCACGTGCGAGACTACGGCAATCACTCTTAGAGATCTGACAAAGTTTTAGACTATCAGATAAAATCCATTGATATCGAGCTACTTAGAAGGCTCAAAGGTTAAAAATTAAATTTTAAATCATAATAATTAAATAAATTCAAATATCGGAGTGTGAGAGTTTTAAAATTGAATCCTTCTTGTTTTTTATATTTTTAAAATTTTCTCTCATTTAATTTGAAATGCATTTTTTTGGAAATTTAAGGATTGTTTGATTCCTCGAAAAAGTATGATTTTTTTTTTTTAAAACAAAGTGTTCATAAAAAACTTCTTGTTCAATTTTTCGTCTATTTGTTTTTGATTTATTTTTTTTCAAATTCATGGAGAATTATTGTTTTTTTTTTCTTACAAAATATTTGGAAAACGAAAACATTAATTTTTCAAAATTTTTATTTTTTTTTTAAAAAAACTAGTTTCGTTGTAACCAAACTGGCGGCAAACAGAAGAAAAAAAATTTCATATAAATTTTTCTTTTAAAAAATTATTTTTTATACTTTTTCAAAGAACCAAAGAGCCCTTAACCTCTTAGGCATCGTTTGGTAACAAGAACTAAGGGGGATAAGGGCTTATCCCCCCTAGTTATACCCAAACGCAATTAAGTAGGGGTGGGAACAGCCCAACCGGAATAGGCTTATTTTGAAGCCTGGCTCGGGAACCGATGCACCATCACGTGGGCCTCGCTCCCAAGCTTCCCCTCTCACTCCATCTCCATCGCAGCTCCTCTTCACTCCATCTCCATCGCAGCTCCATCTCCATCGCAGCTCCCATCTCCTCTCATCTCCTCTCCGCTCCGGCAAGCTTCCCCACATGGCACGCTTGCCGAGGAAGCATCCCCGGGCCGCCGCGCCTCTATCTCTGCAAGCTCCCATCTCCTCTCCTCTCCTCTCCGCTCCGGCAAGCTTTCCCAAGGCACGCTTGCCGAGGAAGCATCCCCGGGCCGCCTCCATCTCAGCATCCGGCCCAGCTCCCTCTTTCCCCCTCTTGCTCCGATCCGAGCGAGACTACTTCCCCGGTGCGGCACGCTAACCGAGGAAGCTAGATCGGAGGACCGCGCGTCCCCGGAACCCTCTCCGCCTCCATCTCGGCATCCGGCCCAGCTCCCTCTTTCCCCCTCTTGCTTTGATCCGAGCGAGCTACTTCCCCGGTGCGGCACGCTAACCGAGGAAGCTAGATCGGAGGACCGCGCGTCCCCGGAACCCTCTCTGCCTCCATCTCGGCATCCGGCCCTTCTCTCTCTTTCCCCCTCTTGCTCCGATCCGAGCGAGCTACTTCCCCGCCGCAGCATGCTAACCGAGGAATCTTGCTCGGAACACCGCGCTTCACCGGAACCCTCTACGCGACCGACCCATCTGTGCTCTTCCTTTGCTTCTTCTCAGGTTCGGAATACTTCAAAAATGTATAAATTTTTCAGCTGGTTGAAACCCTGTTGCCATCGTGTTGCCATCCTATTGCCATCTTGTTGCCATCCTATTGCCATCTTGTTTGAGAGAAATGTGTGCTGGTTGCACTCTAGTTGCCATGTTGGTGCCATAATGTGTGCTGGTTGTGGTAATATTACCATCTTGTTTGAGAGAAATGTGTGCTGGTTGAACTAATAGTACCTTCTTGTTAGAGAGAAATGTGTGCTGGTTGAACTAATATTACCATCTTGTTTGAGAGAAATGTGTGTTGGTTGCACTCTAGTTTCCATCTTGGTATCATAATGTATGCTGGTTGTAGTAATATTGCCATCTTATTTGAGATAAATGTGTGCTGGTTGAACTAATAGTGCCTTCTTGTTAGAGAGAAATGTGTGCTGGTTGAACTAATAATGCCATCTTGTTAGAGAGAAATGTGTGCTGGTTGAACTAATATTGCCATCTTGTTTGAGAGAAATGTGTGCTAGTTGCACTCTTGTTGCCATCTTGGAGCGATAATGTGTGGTGGTTGTAGTAATATTGCCATCTTGTTTGAGAAAAATTTGTGCTGGTTGAACTAATAGTGCCATCTTGTTTGAGAGAAATGTGTGCTGGTTGAACTAATAGTGCCATCTTGGAGGGATAATGTGTGTTGGTTGAACTAATATTGCCATCTTGTTTGAGAGAAATGTGTGCTAGTTGCACTCCTGTTACCATCTCCTTGCCATAATGTGTGTTGGTTGTCACCCTGTTGTCATCTTGTGTGCTGGTTGTGTGTATGCTTCCTATCTCCTGTTGCCCTCTTTTGTGATTTTTGTGTGTATGCGCCCTATCCACCTGTTGCTTAAGATCTGCTAAACAAATCGACGATGATGACGGTTGCCATAAGTATCTGATGGATGGCATGGATTTACAATCCACTGCACCCCCATACCATTTGGCAATCATTTGAGTCAAAAAATTTTAATAAAAAGTAAAATATAATCGGGTGATAGGCAGCATACACACAAACAACACATAAGAAGGCAACTGGGTGATAGGCAGCCTACACACAACCAGCGCACAAGATGGCAACAGGGTGACAACCAGCACACATTATGGCAAGGAGATGGCAACAGGAGTGCAACCAGCACACATTTCTCTCAAACAAGATGGCAATATTAGTTCAACCAGCACACATTTCTCTCTAACAATATGGCACTATTAGTTCAACCAGCACACATTTCTCTCCAATAATATGGCAATATTACTTACTGCAACCACCACACATTATCGCTCCAAGGTGACAACCAGCACACATTATGGCAACAAGATGGCAACATGTTGACAACCAGCACACCAAATGGGCATACATATAAAGTCGGAAAAGTGGCTTTGTCGAATAATTGCTAAAAATATCGACGATGATGACGGTTGCCAGAAGTATCTGATAGATGGCATGGATTTACAATCCACTGCACCCCCATACTATTTGGCAATCAATTGAGTCAATTAGTATTTAAATTTACTAAATAGTTGTAATGACTGAAATTCCCCGGCATTACCCGTTCAATTAGATAGCACCGAATGATTTGAACTACACCTTTTTCATCTTGTATGCTTCACAATTGAACTACGAGTAGTAATTCACTTTAATTTGTACTTTAATTATTGTTATCATTGTGCCTTCGTATACATCATATAACTTTTATTCCAGATGCGTCCTTTCAAGAAACATACAAAGCATCTGGCAAGAAAAAGTGTGGCATTCGATGCGCTCCCTAATATCCTAGGTTCACAGGAGGGTAGTTCTAGGCAGCGTGCCCAACCTCATACCCGAACTCAAAATTGGTCTGAAAGTATGGACACAATTTTTTTGTCTTTGCTCACTGAAGAGCATACATTGGGGAACTACGTGAATGGATCGTTCACCAGTGTAGCCTGGGTTCGCATCATTTCTGCATTCAATGCTAGGACCAATTTGCAAATGACCAAAGAACAGATTAAGAATCGGCTAAAAGTTTTAAAGCGCACCATTATGCTTTATAATTGTTTAGCCAACAAGAGTGGATGGGGCTGGGACTATATAAACAATATCCCGACTGCCGGTGATCCAACTGACTGGGATGCAGTGATAGCGGTAAATTGAACCTATAAGTCATAAAGATTTTTCTAAAGGCTCGCGTACTATACGCATAATTGACATTATATATTCCTTTAATCTTTCTCCAGAAAAATCCGGCATACGGAAAATGTCGAGATAGACCGTTTCCGGCATATAAGGATCTGGCCTTCTTAACCGAAAAAACAATAGCCACTGACCGATATGGTTTTACTTCAACTATATATGCCTGCAGTCCAAACTGTTGAAAGTTCATCCTTATCTTCCCCTGGTGAGGATGATACTATACTTGGGGTAAGAATGTCGGCTTTCAATATCTCACCTACTCCATTTGAAGCAGGATCTTCTGCATCGCCTCAATATGCGAATATCAGGGCGACGCAAACCTCCGACTCCCCAAGCCCTACTCCTGAAATCCTAAATGTCGGAGGTAGTGCTAGTGGTAGCGGTCATAGCTCCAGGGGAAAACGACCACGCTCCCCAGAACCCACAAACCCTCGACCCAAAAATACTCCGTCCTCTGGGGGACGGCGGCGCAAACCTGATGTTGGGCTTAGTGTAATCTCTGATATGGTAGAAATAGGCAGGAAAAAGCTTGAGCTTGCCCGTGAAATTTATCAGGCCGAAAAGACGAGCAAACCTGTCATTCCAACCATTCAGGATTGCATGACCCGAGTGTATGCTATGCCAGGTATTACTGCAGAAAGGGTGCTTATTGCAGGTGGCGCACTGAAAGATCCAAATAATCATCAACTCTTTATGACCATGACCGACGACTTAGCTGTAATGTGGGTTGACCGACAAGTGGCCATGCAAAATGTACTATATAAGCAATACTTTTCTGGATTGTAGGTTTTGTTTTAAATGTTTATGCCTTTGTTTGTTTTCTCAGACCGTTGCCATCCTATGTATTATGCTAAGTAGACAATTATATTTTGTTTGCATGATGTTTGATGTACTTTTTAAATATTGACTTTATTAACAAGAATGCTTGAAGTTGTATTGTATTTCAACATCATATGTTGCGATTGTCACTATTGAATATATACTGTACTTACGGCATAAATGGGTGATTCGAATGATGGTAATGTGTTTTCCTCCACAATAAGTACCACCTTAAGGGACCTTTTAGATGATGACGACGACATATGGGATGATGTACTTGCAATGTTGATTCAGCAAGGTTACTTGACATTTAGGCAAACCGTCGAAAAGCAACCGTGTCGTACCCGTCCATTTACAGGGCACCAGCTAATATGTGACATATTGAATGGTCATCCTGAGCGTGGGTACGACCAGTTTCGAATGCCGACCACGACTTTCATTGCACTGCGCGATGAGCTAGTCCGAAAGGGATTGGTACAAAACACACGCAATATGACAATTGAGGAATAGTTAGGAATATTTATATTTTGCGTAGGACATGGGGTGGCTAATAGGGTAATTGCTGAAACATTTCAACATTCGGGTGAAACTATCAGTCGATATTTCAACAATGTGCTTCGGGCGATTGTAACGTTGAAAGACGATTACATAACACTTCCGCCGAATAATGTTCTGGTGCATTCCTGAATTAGAGATAATGCAAATTTTTACCCATTCAAGGTATGTATGCTTTTTATATTAGTGATTTTACTTATATGTCATTTTGATATTTTATTAATTGACTTAGTATGTTTGATGGTTAGCGGTAGAATGCAATTGGTGCGATTGA
Source organism: Tillandsia leiboldiana (assembly GCA_029204045.2). Taxonomy (NCBI): domain Eukaryota; kingdom Viridiplantae; phylum Streptophyta; class Magnoliopsida; order Poales; family Bromeliaceae; genus Tillandsia; species Tillandsia leiboldiana. Next base: position 3,814,786 of record CM055071.1, read on the forward strand.
TAGGACACATATTCCCGCGGTTATCAGCAAGAGCAAGCAACCGAGATTCCGGAATCGCAAAGGATTTACTTCTCAAAACATGATGGCTGCAGTATCCTTTGACCATCACTTTCTATTTGTCTGCACTGGTTGGGAGGGATCAGCAGCTGACATGCGAGTACTCCGATGGGCTTGCGAAAGTGGAGGTTTCACAGTGCCTGAAGGTATATCTCACCTACTCCATTTCTCTTACATTACTTTAATCATGGGGAATATAAAAATTTACATTGTACATGTTTCGTAAAATCTATAGGCAAATATTATTTGGTAGATTCAGGCTATGCAAATACAGAAAGATTTCTTGCACCATATCGAGGGGAGCGTTACCACATTAGCCAATTTGATGGAAACACAGGGGGGCGCACTCATCGAAGTCCACGCGACCTATATAATCATCGACATGCTCAATTGAGAAATGTCGTGGAGAAAACATTTGGTATTTTAAAGAAGCGGTTCAAGATCTTGACTGTTGCAACACTGTTTTCATATAAAGTCCAATGTCAGATTGCGATGGCATATTGCGTTATACACAATTTGATTCGACGACACCAAGGTGCAGATGCTATCTTTAACGAAGAGTTAGAGGAACAACCTACGGAATTCGGTGAGGAGAAAACGGGTGATTATGTTGGTACTACAGAATCACGGAGAGGCGACGAGTTGTGCACATTTATAACTAACCAGTTATGGAGTAGTTGAAGTTAGATATATAATGGATTGTATTATATTGAATTTTATGCTTACAATGGGGTTGTAAAATTGTCTATTATATGTGATTGCATGTAAGAAATGTGAATGTAAAAGACCGTCTAATGTGTGAACGTATGAACCTAATGGACTGAATTTTATGTGATTGAATTTGCTAATTATTATGTTAGACCTATAATTAGAGAACTTTCCGATTGGCTGTAGTAATATTGCCATCTTGTTTGAGAGGAATGTGTGCTGGTTGAACTAATATTGCCATCTTGTTTGAGAGAAATGTGTGCTGGTTGCACTTTAGTTGCCATCTTGGTGCCATAATGTGTGCTGGTTGTAGTAATATTGCCATCTTGTTTGAGAGGAATGTGTGCTGGTTGAACTAATATTGCCATCTTGTTTGAGAGAAATGTGTGCTGATTGAACTAATAGTGTCATCTTGGAGGGATAATGTGTGCTGGTTGTAGTAATATTGCCATCTTTATTTTGAGAAAATGTGTGCTAGTTGCACTCTAGTTGCCATCTTGGAGGGATAATGTGTGCTGGTTGTAGTAATATTGTCATCTTGTTTTAGAGAGAAATGGGTGCTGGTTGAACTCCTATTGCCATCTTTTTGCCAGAAATTAGTTTGGTTGCACTCCTGTTACTATCTCCTTACCATAAAATTTTCTATCATTTATAAATATTTTTAAATATTTAATTGTAAATATTATTTGAATTTTTTAATATTAATCTAAAATAATTATAAGGTTGATTAATACCATAAATTTATTTAATTTTAAATTATATCATAAAGGGTAAAATAGTAAATAAAAATATTTATCCCCTCAATTTTTCTTATTCCTCTATACCCAACCAAACATAATTTTCTCTTATTCCTCTTATTTTTCTTATTCCTATATAATTTACCAAACACAATTTTCTTTATACTCGGTATAACTCTTAAACCCAACCAAACAGAAATTTACACTAGTTCCTGCTAATACCATAACTTATACCTATCCCCGATATAACTAAATTTTTCTTATCCCCGAACCAAACGCAGCCTTAGAATAATAATCACAAGATTAGCCCACATGCAAAAATATCCTACTATCCAATATGTGGAAAATTTACACCCCAAACATTAAAAAAAAAAAAAAAAAAAAATCATTTTATTTTATTTTTTTACTTTTTTCCCTATTTAATTTCTTCTTCTCTTCCTAATATATCACAAATTAACCATATCTACTAATTAATCAATGCTATGTTGGATAAGTTCATAGAGATTAATTTCTTGTTACTCTCCATAAATTTGAATCAGGTTATCCAAAATTATCTTTCCTTTCATTATTTAGCTTAGATCTTAAAAAAAAACCTTTTCAGCAAAAAAAATAATAACTAGGAATTTGATAAATAAAGGGAAAATTTTTTGATAGAGGAACCTATTTGGGAACCATTTAGCAAAACTATTTAATCTATTCATTGTTCAATTTTGTAATTCTTTTTTTTTTCTATTTAAAATATTTAGACCAAAAAAAAAATACTACTGTACCAACTAAAATAGAGATGATCACAAAAGATCGAATTAAGTTACAAAATTAAAATAATGGCAGACAATTTGTCCTTCAAAACTACGTGTTTGATAATATTTTTTATTTAAGAAATCAAATTAAAGGAGTGAAAAAAGTTCATACGTTACCGTTTTATTTAAAAAATGAACCTTGAATGAAAAAAAAAAAAAAATAGCCACAAAAAGAACTCTAAAGGTTTCTATGGGAGTGAATCTCCGCCAACAACAGATGACTTTTTTTTTTTATAAAAAAAAAATTTATTTCGTTCTAATCAAATAATCTGTCAAACAGTAAGGGACTGTTTGGAAATGGGTTAAAATAGAGAATAGAGGAGATATCTCCTTGTTCTTCCAAACGCATCTGGAATCAACCGGTATAATTTGTTCTAGTACAACTAGAATAAGCTGGAATTACTGTTCTCACTCTTTCCAACCACCCTCTTATTTTTTTCTTAAATATTCTCTCACGTCTACCGAGGCACCCTTTTTCACTTTATTATTATATAATAAAATTAAGGACAAAAAGATAATTTATCCCAACTAATACTCTTTATTCATCTTATTTTTTATTATCATACCAAACATAAAATTTCTTATCCCTGTAACCATCTTAAATATTTTTTTACACTAATTTTATATTTTATACTTATCCCTGGATTAGCTAGTTCTATCTTAACCCGTTACTAAGCGAACCTAACCATTTTCTCTGACTCTCTCCTCTCTAAGATACCACCTTTGAGTTTGCATACTTTTCAACGCCCACTTGCTAAAGTGCAGTTATGTATGATCCGTTCATTAGATAGCTGCGCTCTCCAAAAAAAACTAATATATATATATATATATATATATATATATATATATATATATATATATAGCAATGCTACATGTACACCCCGAAGGGGTGTACATCTTACATCTTCATATTTTTAATGGTGGCGATGTTTTTTACGGGTCACATCAAGTGATCCATTATCACACCCCCACCCTTAGATGGGTGGGGGTGTGAGATGTACACCCCTCACATGTGTACAAGTAGCATTTTCCATAT
>CM055071.1:3820623-3836392 GCA_029204045.2 Tillandsia leiboldiana
AGAATTCTAATTAATTGAATTTTGATTAGAAAATTTTTTAAACTATTTCAATAAGATCTATAGTCTTGATCTTGATTATAAGTCTCCTTATCATTATTTTATAAAAATATCTTATTTTAATCATTCATTTTTGTGTCTACTCAATGGACAAAAAAATAATATAAAAAAGGCATACATTAATTTTATATAATTTAAATAGTATAAATTATATTTAACGATACGTTATTTTAAAAATTCATCATCAAAATAAATGAATGACAATGAAATCATTTGATGTTGATAGTATTCTAACTCGATATATATATAGCATTTGTTTTCACATATTAGTGCACTATGGTTTACAAGATAGAAAATACTTTTATACTTTTTATTTAGAATGTATATTTTATATTTTTTAAAATAAATAAATTTTATTAATTATTTTGAAAGAATTAATAAAATTTATTTATTTTAAATAAATAAAATAACTATCTTAGCATCAAAGTCATGCAACAAAACCGCGTAGTTACGTTATATTTAATGCATCAAAGTCATGCAACAAAACCGCGTAGTTACGTTAGATCATATTTAATTGTTAAAAATATGGCACTTTGTTCAATGATGCTGTAAACTTAAGACCATGCCTAGCATTTTGCTTAATAAATTGCTATATACGTTGTCAAAAGAGGCGATTAATACAACTTTGTGGACAATATGCCAAAAGTAAAAGGGTTTCAAGGTTTAAGAAACAAAGGTTTTGATGATGTGTATTTGATCGAGATTTTAAATTTTAAATTTAATTATTTATTATTTTAAAAATAAATAATATAACGGATATTATGTTATTATTTTTTAAAAAAGAAAATTAGAAAATAAACACACACGATTGCCTTCTTATAATTCAAAAACTTATATTTCTCTATTTTATAATTTATTTTTATTTCAGCATAAAAACATACTATTATATAAAATAATAAAATAAACGGGCTATCGGTAACAAATAGATTTCATTGTAATTCATTTATTTTGAATGTGATCTAAACTATTTAAACTATTTGAAAATTAAAATTCATAGTGTTTCCATATTTTTTTCTTACCCACCAAATGAATACAAAAATAACGCTTAAAAATAAATATTTTTCAAAAAAGTGATCGAGATCAAAAATATAAATATAATTTAAATAGTTTTTAAAAAATTAATTTAAATTTAAATTTTTTTATATCGTTAAACGAGTAAATATTTATATTTACTATTAAAATTATAATTTTACAACTCTTTAATTATTAAATTAATAATATCAAAAAGACTTAAGTTTAGTTTTTACGTATTTTTAGTAGTTTTAGATCATATTCAACGATATCAAACATCAGTTTGAAAATTTTATTATCGAAAATAAATAGTGACAATGAAATTCGTTTACTGCTCAACTCAATAGTTAAGTACTTAAACTATAGAATGACAAAATGAAATTGCACTGAATCATTGAAGATCATTTAAAGTTATCCAAAATCATACATTTTGAAAATACTAAACATATATGAACTAGAACTGGCTCGAATTTTAGAAGCTCACCAGCAGAATAGAAAGACTTTTTTATATAAATTTATTATTGTATAAGAGAAATTATTTTAAATATTTAACTATTAAAAAATAAATGTGATAGTTAAAGTCATTTGAGTATAATATCCTTTACTATTATTTGAATTTTTGTATAGGCATGCATAAATTGGCAACATGCAAGATTTGAATCAATTAATGCCCTACCTTTGACATTATTTGTGGTTTTTGATGTTAACTACTAATTTTAAAAGCTTGGACTATTAGAAATGATCGAGATAACGAATTTACTAAAGCATGCAGAAATTAATATAGTGTTCGAGATCTTTGATTACGAGCCGTTTGATTTAGATTATGAAAAATTAATTTTTATATAATTAATTTTAGTTCGGAGAAACTGTAAATATTTGGCTGAGTTGAGATGAAAGCGATTTGTATACAAGTTGTTTGACAAAAAGTTTTTACTTGGCAATAAATAATAATATTTTATTAAATTTTATTTCAAAATAATTTAAAATTTGAATATAAATTTAAACTTTAAGTTTTAAATTTTAAATGTTATCTTAAATTTAAATTTTAAAATTTTAAATTTTAAATTTAAAGTTAAATTTCGAAATTCAAAAATTTAAATATAAAACTTAAAATTAAAAATTAAAATTTAAAATTTGAATTTAAAATTAAAATTAAAATTAAAATTTAAGTTCAAAATCAGAATTGAGATTTAAACAATTAGGATTTAGGCTGTTTATGATTTTATTTCTCGAAAAAAAAAAATCTAAAATCAATTTTGATTTTGAAAATAAGATTGTCAAACACTTTATGAATAAAAAATTACTTTAAAATCTAAAATTATTGTTCGCAGGTCGAAAATCTGACAAAGACCGTCTTGACCGGGTTCTTCTTAATCAAATTCTAAACACCAAGCGGCTTAAAAAAATCGAACTAGAATTTGAAGCAGGAAATGACACCGTCGACAACAAATTGAATACTGTAGTGGCTTGGAGGAACGGGTGACAATATTTGGTTACAATTAAAACTACTTCTAGAAAACTGTAAAAAAACTGTAAATTATATAGAAAGCTGTAAAAAAAGTTGTAAATGCTGATAGAAAAATCTATCTAGGAAAGCTGTTGTGGCCTGAAAAGTTGCGATCCACGATCGCCTTGGGGGTGACCCTCCTAACTGTGATGCGCCGCGTACCAAAGGGATCAAGCGTCGGGCCGAGTAGGGATCCGCTCGACAGGGTTCTTCTCAATCAACTCTGAGAAGTTTTGCCTAGATTGAGTCGAACTGGGTTTGTGAGATAGAAGAGTTTCGACCTAGAGAAGCCGAGCTTGAATTTAGGGACGAGAATTTGACACGGCTAAGAAGCCGATTGTAGAATTTATTGTTTTTGGAAGGGATTACAAGGGTAAGTGTAACCGTTATAATTAAGTCTACTCCTAAAAAGTGTGTGTAAATGCTTGTATAAAGTTATCTAGGAAACGATTAAATGTAAATATGAAAGGTATGAAAAATAGTAGTGGTCACTAATTACGAGGTTGCAGACTTCTTTTCTTCGATGGGTTCATTTTTATATACTTCCAACCTGTGTAAACCGCCGATTTAGTAATCAGCGCGATCTAAGGGTAATCATCGTAAATTTCTCAACTACTTCCTTTCGGTTGAGTCTCCTCATAGGATTGTAGCTGTCTTCGTCCAGATTCATCCTCTAATTGACCGCCAAAGCATGATTTTTCGGTGCTTCCAATACTTCACCTGCTTACTGTTCCGGAGGTCAGTTACGAGTTCGCGCACAAATCTCGTACTCTTTCCTCCCAGGTCTTTTCTTTGCGGCTCGAGCAGCCATAGAGTTAACCAATGACTTCGCTTTTCGTTGTTTGACTAGCGTATCTATTTTCTTTCGGCCGAAATCGGTCCTGAATGAGACATACCTCTTGTCGGCCGCTTATCCTATCGGCTGATGTCTTTAGCCGATGGCGTGCGCCACGTGCCGCACTCATGCGTGACCGAGGTCGGTCTCGCGCGACACCGACCTCGGTCACGCAAGAGTGCGGCACGTGGCGCACGCCATCGGCTAAAGACATCGCCGATAGGATAAGCGGCCACAAGAGGTATCGTCATCATTCAGGACCGATTCGGCCGAAAGAAAATATCAGACTGCCTCAGTCAAACAACGAAAAGACGAAGTCATGGTTAACTCTCGGCTGCTCGAGCCGCAAAAGAAAAGACCCCTGGGAGGAAAGAGTACGAGATTTGTGCGCGAATCTCGAACTGACTCCGGAACAGTAAAGCAGCGTGAAGTATTGGAAGCACCGAAAATCATGCTTTGGCGCGTCAATTAGAGGATGAATCTGGACGAAAGACAGCTACAATCCTACTATTGAGGAGAATCAACTCGAAAGGAAGTAGTGAGAAATTTCGATTATTCCTTAGATCGCGCTGATTACTAAAATCGGCGTTATACACATGGTTCGTAAGTATATAAAAAACTGAACCATCGAAGAAAAAGAAGTCCTGCAACCTCGTAATCTATGACCACTCCTACTTTTTCATACCTTTCAATTTACATTTATCGTTTTTCCTAGAAACCGTTCATACCGCATTTACAACACTTTTTAGGAGTAGACTTAATTATAATCGTTCCCACTTACCCTTGTAATCCCTTCCCAACAATACAATTCTACAATCGGCCTTCTTAGCCGTGTCAAATTCTCGTCCCTAAATTCAGCTCGGCTTCTCTAGGTCGAACTCTGTCTATCTCACAACCCCAGTTCGACTAATCTAGGCCCAAACTCTCTCAAGAGTTGATTGAGAAGAACCCGGTCGAGCGGATCCCTACCGCCCGATCGCTTGATCCCTTTGGTACGCGGCGCATCACAGTTAGAGGGTCACCCCCAAGGCGATCGTGGATCGCAACTTTTCAGGCAACAACAGCTTTCCTAGATAGATTTTTCTATCAGCATTTACAACTTTTTTTACAGCTTTCTATATAGTTTTACAGTGTTTTTTTTACAGTTTTTCTAGAAGTCGTTTTAATTGTAACCAATATTCACCCGTTTCCTCCAAGCCAATACAGTATTCAATTTGTTGTCGACGGTGTCATTTCCTGCTTCAATTCTAGTCGATTTTTTAAGCCGATTGGTGTTTAGAATTTGATTAGAAGAACCCGGTCAAGACGGTCTTTGTTCAGATTTCGACTCGAACAATAATTTTAGATTTTAAAGTAATTTTTTTTATTCAATAAAGTGTTTGACAATCTTATTTTCAAAATCAAAATTTGATTTTTAGATTTGTTTTTTTTCGAGACATAAATCATAAACAGCTAAATCCTAATGGTTTAAATCTAATTCTGATTTTGAACTTAAATTTTAAATTTTATTTTAATTTTAATTCAAATTTTAAATTTTATTTTATTTTTAAGTTTATATTTAAATTTTGAATTTCGAAATTTAACTTTAAATTTTAAAATTTAAAATTTTAAAATTTAAATTTAAGATAACATTAAAATTAAAACTTAAAGTTTAAATTTATATTCAAATTTAAATTATTTTGAAATAAAATTTAATAAAATATTATTATTTATTGCCAAGTAAAAACTTTTTGTCAAACAACTTGTATACCAAATCGCTTTCATCTCAACTCCGCCAAATATTCTACAGTTTTCTCCAACTACAATTAATTATATAAAAATTAATTTTTCATAATCTAAAGCAAACGGCTCGTAATCAAAGATCTCGAACACTATATTAATTTCTGCATGCTTAGTAAATTCGTTATCTCGATCATTTCTAATAGTCCAAGCTTTTAAAATTAGTAGTTAACATCAAAACCACAAATAATGTCAAAGGTAGGGATTAATTGATTCAAATCTTGCATGTTGCCAATTTATGCCATGCCTATACAAAATTCAAATATAGTAAAGGATATTTATACTCAAATTGACTTTAACTATCACATTTATTTTTTAATATTTAAATATTTAAAATAATTTCTCTTATACAATAATAAATTAATATAAAAAAGTCTTCTATGCTGCGGTGAGCTTCTAAAATTCGAGCCATTCTAGTTCATATATTTTAGTATTTTCAAAATGTATGATTTTGGATAAACTTTAAATGATCTTCACTGATTCAGTGCAATTTCTTTTGTCATTCTATAGTTTAAGTACTAACTATTGAGTTGAGCAGTAAACGAATTTCATTGTCACTTATTTATTTTCGATAAAATTTCAAACTGATGTTTGATATCGTTGAATATGATCTAAACTACTACTAAAATACGTAAAAACTAAACTTAAGTCTTTTTGATATTATTAATTAATAATTAAGAGTTGTAAAATTATAATTTTAATAGTAAATATAACTTTTCCTCGTTTAACGATATAAAAAATTTAAATTTAAATTAATTTTTAAAAACTATGTAAATTATATTTAATTTTGATCTCGATCACTTTTTGAAAATATTTATTTTAAGCGTTTATTTTTGTATTCATTTGGTGGGTAGAAAAAATAGGAACACTAGAATTTTAATTTCAAATAGTTTAAATAGTTTAGATCACATTCAAATAAATGATTACAATGAAATCTATTTGTTACCGATAGCCCGTTTATTTTATTATTTTATCAAATAGTATGTTTTTATGCTGAATAAAAATAATTATTAAAATAGAGAAATATAATTTTTGAATTATAAGAAGGCAATCGTTGTGTGTTTTTATTCTAATTTTCTTTTTTAAAAAAATAATAACATAATATCCGTTATATTTATTTATTTTTAAATAATAAATATTAAATTTAAAATTTAAAATCTCGATCAATACATCATCAAAACCTTTGTTTCTTAAACCTTGAAACCTTTTACTTTTGGCATATTGTCACAAAGTTGTATTAATCGCCTCTTTTGACAACGATATATAGCAATTTATTAGCAAAATGCTAGGCATGGTCTTAAGTTTACAGCATCATTGAACAAAGTGCCATATTTTTAACAATTAAAATGATCTAACGTAACTACGCGGTTTTTGTTGCATGACTTTGATGCATTAAATATAACGTACACTACGCGTTTTTGTTGCATGACTTTGATGCTAAGATAGTTATTTTTTTATTTAAAAAAAATAAATTTTATTAATTCTTTCAAAATAATTATAAAATTTATTTTATTTTAAAAATATAAAATATACATCTAAATAAAAAGTATAAAAGTATTTTCTATCTGTAACAGAGTGCACTAAATATGTGAAAACAAATGATATATATATATATCGAGTTAGAATACTATCAACAGCAAATGATTTCATTGTCATTCATTTATTTTTTGATGATGAAATTTTAAAATAACAGTATCGTTAAATATAATTTATACTATTTAAATTATATAAAATTTAATGTAAGCCTTTTTTATATTATTTTTTTGTCCATTGAGTAGACACAAAAATGATTAAAAATAAGTATTTTTTATAAAATAATGATAAGAGACTTATAATCAAATCAAGACTATAGATCTTATTTGAAATAGTTTAAAAAATTTTCTAATCAAAATTCAATTAATTAGAATTCTTTACACCGTTAAACTAGCAAAAGACTCATATCTACTATTAAAATTATAAATTTTCAATCCTTAATCATTAGGTCAACGATGTCGAAAAGATTTAAAATTTAATTTCTAAATAATTTAAATGGTCTAGATCATATTCAACGGTGCCGATCATCGATTTAGAAGCTCCATAATTGAAAACAAATAGATGCAACGGAGTCCGTTTGCTATCGATAGCCTTCCAGCTCACTATATATATATATATATATATATTATATATATATATATATATATATATATATATAGTAGAGCTTATATACTTTTAAAAGTATATGCTCATCCATGCTTATAAATTTTTATCATTTGAGTTGTATTGAAATTTATTTTTTATAAAGTGAACTAAAAAGAGAGAAAGATAAAGTAAAAGCACAAATCCTAATATAAATTCAATGGTAAAAATTTTACAAGCATGAATATGATAATACTTTTAAAAGCATATAAGCTCATATATATATATATATATATATATATATATATATATATATATATATATATATATATATTATATATATATATATATAATATATATATATATATATATATATATATATAAATAGGCTGGAATATTATTGATAGCACCAAGTTATTAGTGCTACTAATTTTTTAGCTCTTCGATTAAGAATGTGTTGGTTAGGATGATATTGTCCCGTAGGATTTAGTGAGCAATTGTTAAATAGTAAAAATTTTAGGGGACCACTAAATTTCAATCCTACATTCTTTCATTCAAGACTAAAAACTTGATAGGCACAAATTACTGGGTACGATCGATGGTATTCCAATCGAAATATAATATATATATATATATATACTATATATATATATATATATATATATAATATATATATATATATATATAGATATACATAGTCCGGCTATTATGCTATCGATAGTACCAAGTATTTAGTGCTATTAAGTTTTCTACTATTTTTTCAAAAAAAAAAAATTAAGTTTTCAACTCTTAGATCAACCCCTGTAATTATTTTTATCCGTCAGATTTTATTATTTTTTCAACTATCCATTAAATCTAAAGAGCTCACTATTATCTAAATCACACATCTTTTAATCTAAAGAGATAAAAATTAATAGCATCAATGACTTTGTGCTATTAATAACATTTCAGTCTAGCTAGATATAGATATATATATATATATATATATATATATATATATATCTATATATAGATATATATATATATATATAATTAGCTAGAATATTACATAGTATCAAGCCATTGGTGCTATCAAATTTTAGCCGTTGGATGAAAAAATATGCGGTTGGAATTATGTGGGTCCCTAGGGTTTACTAGTGGTTGGTTGAATAGTAAAAATCTTAGGGGACCACTATAATCCCACCACATTCTTTTCATCCAACGCTTAAAACTTGATAGCACCAATTATTTGGTGCATCGATAGTATTCTACCCGGACTCATATATATATATAGATATATATATATTATATATATATATATATATATATAATATATAATATATATATATATATATAATATATATAATATATGAGGAGTGCTAGGTGTACCCCCCAAATGGGTGTACATCTTACACCCACCTATCCTAGGGTGGGTATTCATCCCACTCGTCACTCGTGTGACGAGTGGAATTCACCCCACCCTAGGATGGGGTGGTGTAAGATGTACACCCCATTTGGGTGTACAAGTAGCATTTTCCTATATATATATATATATATATATATATATAGCGTAGGCTACTATATCTTATGATTATAATTTTTTGTACTCATAATTTTTTTTGCCTATAGATAAAAGAATATGCGATTAGGATGATAGTGGTCCCGTAGGTTTATTAGGTTGTTGGTAAAATAGATAAATTTTAAGAACTATTATAATTCTCTAATGCATATTTTTTTTAGTTAAAAAATAAAAATTTATAAATACGAAAAATTTATTCATAAAAGTATAGTAATCTAAATATATATATATATATATATATATATATATATATATATATATATTATATATATATATCTAATGTGATCAACGTCAAGAATTAAAAAATAATGTGATCAACGTCAAAAATAAATTTGACAGCTGATGTGATGTGATCGGTTGCGGAAGATCAGGACTACTCTAAAGAAGCCAAAAAAATTCGTATGACTGGGACTAAACGATGGATGCTAATAACTTCTGAAAAAGGTTGATGACCATTTTTACGTAGAGTGCACAATATCATGATATAGATATATATATATATATATATATATCTATATATATATATATATATATATATATATATATATGGTAATGCTATTTGTAGATTTTAATAGAAGGTACGTCACACATCCTACCTTATTCAAGGATGAATTAATTTATCGATCATTTCGAAGTGATCGGTAAAATTTATTCTGCCCTTAGATAAATAGAATATAAAATATAACACCAAAATGTACAAATAATATTTTATATATGGAAAATGCTACTTGTCCACATGGGAGGGGTGTACATCTCACACCCCCACCCATCTAAGGGTGGGGGTGTGATAATGATCACTTGATGTGACCCGTAAAAAACATCGCCACCATTAAAAATATAAGATTAGATGTACACCCCTTCGGGGTGTACGTAGCATTGCTATATATATATATATATATATATATATATATAATATTAATAATATATATATTAGTTTTTTTTGGAGAGCGCAGCTATCTAATAACGATCATACATAACGCACTTTAGCAAGTGGGCGTTGAAAAGTATGCAAACTCAAAGTGGTATCTTAGAGAGGATAGAGTCAGAGAAAATGGTTATTTCGCTTAGTAACGGTTAGAGAGAACTACTAATCCAGGATAAGTATAAAATAAAAATTAGTGGAAAAAATATTTAAGATGGTTACAGGGATAAGAATTTTTATGTTTGGTATGATAATAAAAATAAGATGAATAAAGAGTATTAGTTGGGATAAATTATCTTTTTGTCCTTAATTTATTATATAATAATAAAGTGAAAGGGTGCCTCGGTAGACGTGAGAGAATATTTAAGAAAAAAATAAGAGGGTGGTTGGAAAGAGTGAGAACAGTAATTCCAGCTTATTCCTTGTACTAGAACCAATTTACCGTTGATTCCAGATGCGTTTGGAAGAACAAGGAGAATCTCCTCTATTCTCTATTTTAAACCCTTTTCCAACAGTCCCTTACTGTTTGACAGATTATTTGATTTACGAAATAAATTTTTTTTATAAAAAAAAAAAGTCATCTGTTGTTGGCGGAGATTCACTCCCATAGAAACCTTTAGAGTTCTTTTTGTGGCTATTTTTTTTTTTTTTTTCATTCAAGGTTCATTTTTTAAATAAACGGTAACGTATGAACTTTTTTTCACTCCTTTAATTTGATTTCTAAATAAAAATATTATCAAACACGTAGTTTTGAAGGACAAATTGTCTGCCATTATTTAATTTTGTAACTTAATTCGATCTTTTGTGATCATCTCTATTTGTTGGTACAGTAGTATTTTTTTTTTGGTCTAAATATTTTAAATAGAAAAAAAAAAGAATTACAAATTGAACAATGAATAGATTAAATAGTTTGCTAAATGGTTCCCAAATAGGTTCCTCTATCAAAAATTTTCCCTTTAGTTATCAAATTCCTAGTTATTATTTTTTTGCTGAAAAGGTTTTTTTTTAAGATCTAAGCTAAATAATGAAGGAAAGATAATTTTGGATAACCTGATTCAAATTTATGGAGAGTAACAAGAAATTATCTCTATGAACTTATCCAACATAGCATTGATTATTAGTAGATTATGGTTAATTTGTGATATATTAGGAAGAGAAGAAGAAATTAAATAGGAAAAAAGTAAAAAAATAAAATAAAATGATTTTTTTTTTTTTTTTTTTTTAATGTTTGGGTGTAAATTTTCCACATATCTGTAGTAGATATTTTTGCATGTGGGCTAATCTGTGATTATTATTCTAAGGCTGCGTTTGGTTCGGGATAAGAAAAAAAAAATTAGTATATCGGGATAGGTATAAGTTATGGTATTAGCAGAACCTAGTGTAATTTCTGTTTGGTTGGGTTTAAGAGTTATACCGAGTATAAAGAAATTGTGTTTGGTAAATTATATAGGAATAAGAAAAATAAGAGGAATAAGAGAAAATTATGTTTGGTTGGGTATAGAGGAATAAGAAAAATGAGGGGATAAATATTTTTATTTACTATTTTACCTTTATGATATAATTTAAAATTAAATAAATTTATGGTATTAATCACCTTATAATTATTTTAGATTAAATATTAAAAAATTCAAATAATATTACAATTAATATTTAAAATATTTATAAATGATAGAAAATTTATGTAAGAATAGTAACAGGAGTGCAACCAAACTATTTTCTGGCAAAAGATGCAATAGGAGTTCAACCAGCACCCATTCTCTCTAAAACAGATGACAATAATTACTACAACCAGCACACATTATCCCTCCAAGATGGCAACTAGAGTGCACCTAGCACACATTTTTCTCAAAATAAAGATGCAATATTACTACAACAGCACACATTATCCCTCCAGATGACACTATTAGTTCAATCAGCACCACTTTCTCCTCAAACAAATGGCAATATTAGTTCAACCAGCACACATTCCTCTCAACAAGATGGCAATATTACTACAACCAGCACACATTATGCACCAAGATGGCAACTAAAGTGCAACCAGCACACATTTCTCTCAAACAATGGCAATATTAGTTCACCAGCACACATTCCTCTCAAACAAGATGGCAATATTACTACAGCCAATCGGAAAGTTCTCTATTATAGGTCTACATAATAATTAGCAAATTCAATCACATAAAATTCAGTCCATAGGTTCATACGTTCCACATTAGACGGTCTTTTACATTCACATTCTACATGCAATCACATATAATAGACAATTTTACAACCCCATTGTAAGCATAAATTCAATATAATACAATCCATTATATATCTAACTTCACTACTCCATAACTGGTTAGTTATAAATGTGCCAACTCGTCGCCTCTCCGTGATTCTGTAGTACCACATATCACCCGTTTTTCTCCTCACCGATTCCGTAGGTTGTTCCTCTAACTCTTCGTTAAAGATAGCATCTGCACCTTGGTGTCGTCGAATCAAATTGTGTATAACCAATATGCCTCGCAATCTGACATTGGACTTTATATGAAAACAGTGTTGCAACAGTCAAGATCTTGAACCGCTTCTTTTAAAATACCAATGTTTTCTCCACGACATTTCTCAATTGAGCATGTCGATGATTATAAAGTCGTGGACGTCGATGAGTGCGCCCCCCTGTGTTTCCATCAATTTGGCTAATGTGGTAACGCTCCCCTCGATATGGTGCAAGAAATCTTTCGGTATTTGCATAGCCTGAATCTACCAAATATATATTGCCTATAGATTTTACGAAACAATGTACAATGTAAATTTTATATTCCCCATGATTAAGTAATGTAAGAGAAATGGAGTAGGTGAGATATACCTTCAGGCCCTGTGAAACCTCCACTTTCGCAAGCCATCGGAGTACTCGCATGTCAGCTGCGATCCCTCCCACAGTGCAGACAAATAGAAAGTGATGGTCCAAGGATACTGCAGCGCATCATGTTTTGAGAAGTAAACCTTGCGATTCCGGAATCTCGGTTGCTTGCTCTTGCTGATAACCGGGTAATATGTGTCCTATCAATCGCACCATTGCATTCTACCGCTAACCATCAAACATACTAAGTCTAATTAATAAAATATCAAAATGACATATAGTAAATCACGATAAAAAAGCATACATACCTTGAATGGTAAAAATCTGCATTATCTCAATTCAGGAATGCACCAGAACATTATTCGGCGGAAGTGTTATGTAATTCGTCTTTCAACGTTACAATCGCCCAAGCACATGTTGAAATATCGACTGATAGTTTCACCCGAATGTTGAAATGTTTCAGCAATTACCCTAGTAGCCACCCCATGTCCTACGCAAAATATAATATTCCTAACTATTCCTCAATTGTCATATGCTGTGTTTTGTACCAATCCTTCGGACTAGCTCATCGCGCAGTGCAATGAAAGTCGTGGTCGGCATTCGCAACTGGTCGTACCCCTCTCAGGATGACCATTCATATGTCACATATTAGCTGTGCCCTGTAATGACGGGTACGACACGGGTTGCTTTTCGACGGTTGCCTAAATGTCAAGTAACCTTGCTGAATCAACATTGCAAGTACACTCCCATATGTCGTCGTATCATCTAAAAGGTCCCTTAAGGTGTTACTTATTGTAGAGGAAAACACATTACCATCATTCGAATCACCATTTATGCCGTAGTACAGTAATATTCAATAGTGACAATCGCAACATATGATGTTGAAATACAATACAACTTCAAGCATTCTTGTTAATAAAGTCAATATTTAAAAGTACATCAAAGCAGCAAACAAAATATAATTGTCTACTTACATAATACATAGGATGGCAACGGTCTGAGAAAACAAACACCAAGAAAATAAACATTTAAAAACAAACCTACAATCCAGAAAAATATTGCTTATATAGTACATTTTGGCATGGCCACTTTCGTCACTCCACATTACAGCTAGTCGTCGGTCATGGTCATAAAGAGTTGATGATTATTTGGATCTTTCAGTGCGCCACCTGCAATAACACCCTTTCTGCAGTAATACCTGGCATAGCATACACTCGGGTCATGCAATCCTGAATGGTTGGAATGACAGGTTTGCTCGTCTTTGCGGCCTGATAAATTTCACGGGGCAAGCTCAAGCTTTTTCCCTGCCTATTTCTACCATATCAGAGATTACACTAAGCCCAACATCAGGTTTGCGCCGCCGTCCCCCAGAGGACGGAGTATTTTTGGGTCGAGGGTTTGTGGTTTCTGGGGAGCGTGGTCGTTTACCCCTGGAGCTATGACCGCTACCACTAGCACTCCCTCCGACATTTGGATTTCGGAGTATGGCTTTGGGAGTCGGAGGTTTGCGTTCGCCCTGATATTCGCAGATGGCGATGCAGAAGATCCTGCTTCAAATGGAGTAGGTGAGATATTGAAATCGACATTCTTACCCCAAGTATAATACATCCTCACCAGGGAAAAAGATGAACTTTCACCAGTTTGGACTGGCAGCATATATAGTTGAAGTAAAACCATATCGGTCAGTGGCTATTGTTTTTTTCGGTAAGAAGGCCAGACCTTATTGCCGGAAACGGTCTATCTCGACATTTCCGTATGCGGATTTTTCTGGAGAAAGATTAAGGAATATATAATGTCAATTATGCGTATAGTACCGAGCCTTTAGAAAATCTTTATGACTTATAGGTTCAATTTACCGCTATCACTGCATCCCAGTCATTTGGATCACCGGCAGTCGGGATATTGTTTATATTCCCAGCCCCATCCACTCTGTTGGCTAAACAATTAATAGCATAATGGTGCGCTTTAAAACTTTTAGCCGATTCTTAATCTGTTCTTTGGTCATTTGCAAATTGGTCCTAGCATTGAATGCAGAAATGATGCGAACCCGGCTACACTGGTGAACGATCCATTCCGTAGTTCCCCAATGATGCCTTCAGTGAGCAAAGACCAAAAAATTGTGTCCATACTTTCAGACCAATTTTGAGTTCGGGTATGAGTTGGGCACGCTGCCTAGAACTACCCTCCTGTGAACCTAGGATATTAGGGAGCGCTCGAATGCCACACTTTTTTCTTGCCAGATGCTTTGTATGTTTCTTGAAAGGACGCATCTGGAATAAATTTATATGAGTATACGAAGCACAATGAGAACACTAATTAAAGTACAAATTAAAGTGAATTACTACTCGTATTCAATTGTGAAGCATACAAGATAAAAAGGTGTAGTTCAAATCATCGGGCTATCTAATTGAACGTAATGCCGGGGAATTCAGTCATTACAACTTTTATAAATTTAAATACAATTGACTCATTGAGGCCAAATAGTATGGGGGTGCAGTGGATTGTAAATCCATGCCATCTATCAGATACTTCTGGCCACCGTCAGCATCCGTCGATATTTTTAGCAATTATTCGACAAGCCACTTTTTCCGACTTTATATGTATGCCCATTTGGTGTTCTGGTTGTCAACATGTTGCCATCTTGTTGCCATAATGTGTCTGGTTGCACCTTTGGCGCGATAATGTGTGGGGTTGCAGTAAGTAATATCCATATTATGGAGAGAAATGGGGCGGTTGAACTAATAGTGCCATATGTTAGAGAGAAATGTGTGCGGGTTGAACTAATATGCCATCTTGTTTTGAGAAAATGTTTCTGGTTGACACTCCTGTTGCCATCTCCTTGCCATAATGTGTGCTGGTTGTCACCCTGGTTGCCCATCTGTGCGCTGGTTGTTTGGTAGGTGCCTATCACTCCAGTTGCCTTCTTATGTGTTTGTTTGTGTGTATGCTGCCTATCACCCATTATATTTTACTTTTTATTAAAATTTGTTGACTCAAATGATGGCCAAATGGTATGGTGGCAATGGGATTGGTATCCATGCCATCCATAGATTACTATGGCAACCGTCATCATCGTCGATTTGTTTGTAGCAGATCTTAAGCAACAGGTGGCTAGGGCGCATACCACACAAAAATCACAAAAGAGG